>OY728127.1:1250404186-1250659186 GCA_963277665.1 Viscum album
ATTAATAAATATAGAGAATTATTTATAAATATATATTTAAATAATTATAAAATTATAGTAAATATATTTAATAAATACATAATGAAATATATTATTTGTAATAAAATACACTCTTATATTAATAAATATATATTTATATAATTATAAAATTATAATAATTATATATAAATATGAAATATATATTTAAAAATTACTAAAATATATAGTTATATATTTAAAATTATTATAATAAATATTTATGTATTTAAAAATTATTATAGATTAATATATATATATATATATATTTAAAATTTATTATGGATTAATAAATACTAAATATCACTTAGTATAATTATTAATAGTTAGTTTTAATAATCATTTTTTAATCTTTATTTAATTAGTAAACATGAACAATAATCAATATCTATTTTTAGTGAATTTATTAAAATATATATAATTAATATTTTATAATAACTTGTTATTCATAAATATTATCTACTAATAATTAATAATAATTTGTAATCGTTGATCATAATTACTTATTAATATGAAAATTAAAAACTATTATAAGTTGTGTAATTAACAATAATTAGGATTAATTAGTAATTTCTTATTTTTTAACTGATTACTAATTAATATCAAATTAGTTGACAATAATTATCAGTTATTAGGGATTTTTCATTTTTTATTAAAAATATCAACAAATCTATTCAATGTTAAATTAATTTTTATAGGTCTTTGATGAACCATCTAGGGCCGTGGTACTATGACGTAAGGTGAATGAAGGAATATATTAAAAAGTGTATTGATAATGGAATATCATACTTAATTAATCTTTAATTTATTTTACTTAAAAATTAATTGATAAATAAATATATTACAATTGTTTTGAAAAAAACATTATTAATGATTCCTTAATTTAGGTTAATCTTTCTTAATATATGAAAATAATTAATAAACTCAAATTCAATTAGATCCTCCAAGATCTTTTTTTTGAAATATCAATCATATTTTAAGATTGATAAACCATTATGATTTTCTTTTATAGTATGACCATCAGTCTAATGTGTGGCCAACTCTTCACCTCAAATATTTAAGGGAATTAACCTTATACATCTCCCTTCAGTCATGAAAATGAATCTTACATATCAACCATTATCATTGGAAATGACTCTTACATACCACTAGATGGCCATTATGGAAACTCCAAATTCACACTTATATATCCTAGTGTGGTTAAATACTTCGCTATTTTTTTTCATTTTTAAATTTAAATACTTTTTTAAATTTTATAGTATATCATATTTACCATGGAAAGAGAATGTTAACAACTATATATAACCCATAAGATATCTATCCTCACCTCGCTCTCACAAAAGGGGAATTATTGTTTAACCCCATTGAAACTCCTAAACTTAATTTTCATCGAACATCATCTACATGGTATAAATTAGGATATTTCTCTACAACTACATCTTCTATCTAATTTTGTGTTAGCTTCTAAGGGGATGAGTCCCAGGAAAAAAAATTCAGTAATAACTATCATCCTCATCAGCTTCATCTCTAGAACAATTGTTATTGTTGTTGGTTGCTTGATACTCATCCCACATCTCTTCTGGACCTGAACCTATGTTCCTTGAACTACTCTGAGTAGTAGTAATACCATACCAGGTATCAGTGAAAATTGTGGATGAATTAAAAGGATAACACCAACAACCAGTGGAGTAATTATTTTCTTAAATTCAACTACCCATTTACTTCAAATCATGATGAAATTATTTGAAACATTCAAATGTTCGATTCCACTTATTTGAAAAGAAACCTTTTTTATCGATTAGTTTTTTTAAATATTAATACCACTGAATGAAATAGGATGTATATGAATAGTGAATAGATGGGTTCTAATCGTATGATAGAAGAGTATGAATTTTGGGCGAAATAGTTCCTCAAGTTTGCAAAAGATCATGCATACGACCCTTCTCAAATCATATTTCCATGTTTACACTATTTTTATTGAATAATAATTAGTCTAGAGGATTTTGAAGAGCACTTGATCTGTCACATAATTGATCAAAGTTATAAATATTGGAATAAACATGGAAAAAATGGAATTTAGCTAGTGATTAGGATAACACTGCATTTTATGGATCATCTGATATGATTATGAGTATGGGAAATGAAGATTACTATATAGAGGGTGTTATTATTGGTGTTAATGATGATGAAGAACATATTGAGAAAATGGAAATGGTAGTTTAAGATGAACTTTTTGATTGTATAAAATTATTTTCGAAGATAAAGAGTTGTGAAAATATGCCATTGTATGCGTGATGCAATAAATATATAGCATTTCAAGCCATACTGAATCTATATAATATAAAAGCTGTCAATGTATGGAGTGATAATAGTTTTACTAAACTACTTTCTCTATTGAATGATATGATCCCAGATGATAATAAGATCCATAGCTAAACATATGATGCTAAATAAAATCTACGTTCAATGGGAATGATCTCTAAAAGAATACATTCTTACCCAAATCAATTTGTATACAATTTTGTAGGGATCACAAATCACATAAATAATTCTAAAAGTGTGGTGCTTCTCGATACAAGAAATATGAATTGGCTCCTAAGAAAGTTTTATGGGATATTCCAATTATTCTAAGGTTTAGGCCCTTATATGGAAGTGAGGAGACTGTAAGAAAATTGACATGGAATAAAGATACCAAAATAATGTTGGGAAATTTTGTTTCCCAGTTGACTCTCCTCAATGGAATTTAATTTATGATAGGTATAATGAATTTGGAAATGTCCCAAGAAGCATTTGTCTTGTTTTATCTACAGATGGAGTGAATCCTTTTGGTTTTCTAAGTATTAATCACAGTACATGACCAATTATGTTGGTAAATTATAAATTTACACTATGATTATGTATGAAATTAAAATAAATTAAATTATTGATACTTATATTAGGACCAAAACAACCAGGTAAAGATATTGATGTTTATTTGGATCTATTGATAAAAGATTTGAAATTATTTTGGGATTAAAGTGTTATGTAGTATGATGCTTATAGAAATGAAGATTTCACATTGAGGGCCATATTTTATGGTATGATAAATGAATTTACATCTTATAGAAACTTTTCAGGATATAACATTAAAGGAACTCAAGTGTATCCCATTTGTGAACAAGGCACACAATCAATTTGGTCGAAATATACACCGAAGACTATGTTTCTAGGACATTGTAGATTTCTTCCCTAACATGAAAAGTACAGATCCTAGATATAATAATTTGATGTATGTTCAAAAGAACATAGAAAACATTCTCTACTAATAGGTGATCAACTATTTGAGAATGTAAAAGATATGGACATTGCTTTTGGTAATCCTTTTTGGAAAAACCTTACAAAAAACGATTGTAAAAAATAGATTTGTTTTTTTAATTACCATAATGGAATTTTCTCAAAATCAGAAATTTTCTTAATGTTATTCATGCTAAAAAAATGTATGTGATAATGTCATTGGAACTTTACTAAATGCAGCGACAAAGAAAACGATGGAATTAAGGCTACGTTGGATACGATTGACATGAGAATATGGGTGGAGTTGGCCCTAATGAAGGGTAAAAACATACCTCTCTTCCTCTATCTGCTTATACTCTTTCCAGGTAGGTGAGAGATTAGTTTTACAACTTCATATATGATGTAATGTTTGTATAGGGTTATTCATTAAATATAAAGAATACCATATCAATTAATGAATTAATGTTAAAGGGTAAGAAATAACATAACTATCATTTTTGGATGTAGATCCAATTCTTATTTCATTACATTGAAATTTTCCCATGAATGTACGTTATACATTAACTAAGATTTGTTTCATTTTCAAGGATATATTCAGAAAATTTATAGACCTGATGAAATTTCCAACCATGTAAAAGGAAGTTTCCATCGTATTATATGAATTGTAAATATTCTTCTCACCAATATTCTTTGATATGATGGTTCACTTAGTGAGAGAGATCAAATATGTGATCCTCTACATTATAGTTGAATGTACCCCATTGAACTATATATGAATATTTTGAAACAATATGCCCAAAATTGAAGTTAGAAAGAGGGTTTTATTATGGAGGGATATATTGCTGATGAAGTTATTAAATTCTATACCGAATACCTATCTAGTGTGGATAGAATTGGTTTACTAAAATCTCGTCATATTGGGCGGCTTGTGGGTGATGGAATTTCTAGAATAGATTTTGTCATAGTCAATATTATAGATCAAAAGTAGACTAAACTTCACATTTTTCATAACAATTTAGTGGTGTCCCCATATGTAGAAACCCATAAATAAATTCATAGGCATTTGAATAATTTAAAGGATGAAATATGGATATCAAATACAAATAATAAAAAATTTATAGGATGGTTTTGAGAGAATATTTTTAAGAAGTCAAATGAAAATTTGGATACAATTTTAGAATGACTTTGATGGATAGTTAGAGGAAAATTTATGTATATATTATCTCACAATATTTATGAAATTAATGGTTATATGTTCTATACAAATGAACATAATGAAAGAAGTACCATAAAAAATAGTGGTGTTACACTTGTGGTTGAAGTGATGCATGTTTATGGTACTAAGGAAATACATCCAATTTTTGTGAATATTTCCTACTTTATCATCATAAAATAAATATGAGAGTTGGATTATAAAACATTCCAAGTGCCAAATTTTCAATGAAAGTGAGTTGAAAATAGGAGTTCTATTAAAATAGATTGATAGTGATTCATGAAAGTGAATTTCAGTAAAAAAGGGTACAAACTGAACTATTTATAAAGGAAGCATATATAGTACAAGTATTTTATGTTCAAGATCACATAAAATGAATGCGATTAGTTATTCTGTTATCGACCAAAATCATTGAAGGGTTGGATGAAAATTCAACTACAGATGACCCTTTCATTGGGACGTTGTAATCATCTCAAAGTGGTCCCAATGTGGATAGGTTTTTATATGTTATAGAAGACCATAATGAAGGCATTTAGATACTCAATAGATGGTTCAAATCCCTTCCACCATTAAAAAATAGAGTTCAATAATTAGGTTATATATATATATTTATAATATACATTAAATTTCCCCATGTTATTTTCTATTTACTTCTACATTTACATAATCTATATTAAATATTAAACTAGTTATATAGATAATGAATTCTACATGTGATGATGGTCCCAATCCTATGGAACAATATATTTCTCACCCTGTTGTTTCTCCTAATGCAGAGGAACAATGAACTTCTAAAAATGTTGATGTTACCAATCGAGAGGAACAACATATTTATGATACCGAACTCGAAGAAATGGTAGATGGTGAAGAACCAATGTCAATTAAAAAATAGGAGTGTCATATCATGATGGTGTAAGAAACAATTATTAAGGTGAAAAGTAAAGGAAACAAATATGAGGTCAGATGGAATGCTCATGGTCATCCTGTTAACCCCAATAGGGAAATTTTGAGTAGGGACATTGGGCATATCACTCATAAATTTTTTTTGATTGATGTCTATTATTGGAACTATGCTATTCCTATGCACAAGAAACTTATTTAGAAAGATATTATGAAAACATTATGAAATCCTTTATTAATTTTACTAAAAAATAAAATAATTAAACATTGAATTAATCTTTATCATCCCTTATAGAGTGCATTTATAGTAGATGAATCTCATAATAAATTTGTATAAATTCTCACTAGAAAGACTCACAGAGGCTTTCACACAATTCTAATGATATTTAATATTAAATAAGATGAAAGAAAAATAATCCCACACCCCCACTTATGTATGAACACTTGATAAGACATGTATCATGGGATTGGTTTACTAGAAATCATAGAGAGATATCTTTTTTAGGTACATTATGGCTGTTAAGACATTGTTTAACAATGTGTGTATTGATCACGTTGATTGAGAATTTTTAATTTATGAAAGAGAAATTGAGTTCTAAAAATATGGAATGGTCATAAAAACCAATGTACCCTTACTGTAAATATAGGATGGGGTATGTTTCACTTGGAAAAAATCATATGTATTTTAAATCTACCGAAATACTTTTATGGGACATGAAACAAAAACATAATTATTTTACTCTGTTTATAAGTTGATTGATGAATCTAAAGAAAAAACCACTTCCATCGCACTTCATGTTCTATTTAAGGAGTAATATCTAATTAAACATGCGATACTAATAGGTAAAAACACACAAAAAGTGTGAGAATCATCTCTAAGTATGAAATTATAATTTTTTTTCTTTAAATTTACACTACATAATAATGATTAATTATTTTCCTACAATTTCTATCTGAATTAGAAATAGGAATCTTCAACACATGTATCAAATGGACACATACTATCGATGGCCTTGGAATGAACAAAACATTATAGCCACATCAGAGGTGTGGGTTTTTGGGAGACACCTCAAACATATTCTAAGAAAAAAATAATAGGGGGATAAAGATAAAGAAATGAAAGAGATGAAATCAAGATTAACTTACCTTAAAGAAGAAATTAATTAGAATAATGAATTAATAGAAAATGTTATTGGGGGGGGGGGTAAGTGAAGAAACAACTCAAGAATAACCATTGCATAAAGATCATGCCCCAACCACATGAGTTTTGTTGTGAGACATTCCACTCAAAGAGATCTCTTAGATGAGGTAATTAATATTATTAGAATTTCTTGCCATTAAATGTGAATAAGGAAGAAACTGATACCTTTCATGTACTAATATTATATAGGTTCAAAATGAATACGATTTATATTAATCAACACCAACCCATAGCTTTATTGGAAGGACTACCATGTTCAATATCAATGTAAATAGTATACCAAATAGACCCCTTCTAGAAAGTTATGTAGGAGTGGGGATTACCGTAGATCATGATCCGAGTTCCAAGATACCTGTTCCACTTGATGTTGTAGATATTCACATGGTCGAACATATTGTTGGATCATTGATAGAATTTCCTTAAATCCTTTTATAATGCATTTTTATAAGTAAGTATTCATTTAAAATTTTAATTTTTATTATAAACCTTTTACAATTAATGAAAAAAGGTCTAAATCAATGAATGTTATTATAGATGAAAAAGTGGAAAGGGGTTAAATGAAAGGTCTAATAAAAAACTTCTAAAGGATAAACCAATTTATTGAAAATATATTTAGAAAGAACCTTTACCCCACCCATTCATTATCCAAATTTACTAACCTTGAAGGTTCATGCATATACAAGGATATAAAGTGGTAGTAATCAAATAGTTGATTTTGAAGAAAAAATGTAAGGAGAGGACATTATAGACAACATTGCACTTGAGAATGTGAATAAAATCATCAAATATGAATGGCTATGAGTCTCAATTTAAAATTTATACATGATGTGGGTTTCCATGAATTTCTTTGTAATAGATGATATAATATATTAATTATCACTAAATAAATTTCTTATTTTTTATAGGTGTATATATCAACACCTATTAAATTTATTTCCCCATGAACATAAATTTGAAATCTTTAGTTCTAATGTCACTTCTATAGACAAAAGAGAAATAAAAAAACTGTTGAAATAGTGGAAAAATTGTCCAAATAATTTGAATGAAAACTTACTTTTGATAGAATCTTATAAATATCAACAATATAGGGGTAAAATTCTACAATTTAATCATATCAAATATATTTTAATTTCATTGATTACTTATTACTTTTTGTGTTTTTATAAAACATTGGATACCCATTGTAGTCAATTTAGATGCTTGAATGATTTATTTTCTAGATTCACTACATGGATACACAACAAACCGACACACATGATGATTTTTTTCAATTTTAATACACTACATCAAAAATTTTAGAACTAAACATAACATTATATATTTTATATTATGTTTTAATGAGAATTTTGTTATGATAGGGTGGTACTTAAATATCATGAAAATCATGTCATGTGGATCAATGCACAAAAGGTTCTTGAAAAGTTCTAAAAGTGGAAAAGTATCAGTGTATATATAATAATAATTTACTATCCAAACACATATAAAATCAAATTACCTATTTTTCTCAATGTTTATGTAGTTTTTGAAACAAAAAATGGAAAATATTAAGGTTATTATTTTTCTAAATTTATGAGAGATATCATAAACCATCAATAAACTTACATCCCCAAGAGATATTTTCGAAGATAATAACTACTTAATTTAAAATATTTGTTAATAATTTGTGTATTTATATTTTTCTAGTACTACTCTGAATGTCAAAAAATCATCATATTTAGAAGATGAAAAAGATTTGTTTAGAAACTAAAAGGAAATATACCAAATGGAAGAGTCTACACATATATCGTGTTGATGTGACTTCCTACATATTATTTAGTTTATTTTCTCATTTTTTTTCTATTTTTTTAGTTAATTTATTCATCATTTATATATGATACATATTTTTTTTTAAATTTCCATAAACAAAAAAAAAACCTTGTGTGAGATTTGAAATCAAAGATGAAACTGAAATAAAAAAAAGGAAATCAGTTAGGAATGTATAAAACCATCATGAAAAGGTAAATTCCAACTACGTTTAAAAAAAGCAAGAGATATTAATGGGAAGGTTAATGTTTTTTTAATATTATATTTTTACCTCATAATATTATATATTCTAAAATACATTAACAAAATATAAATTAAATTTTTGATTACTCAATCAGAAATTGTCATCTACACATGATGATGTTACTAATACCATATAAGAACAGACTATAATGAAGGAAAAAATTCAGGAATATATAAACGAAATGTAACCATATTCTTTCTATATTTTACCAAAAAAATATAAAATGAAATATTGATTTAATTTTCATTATAACTAATAGATATAATTTATTTTAGAATATTTATGTCCATATTTGATGTCTTTCTACACCAAAACTTAGATTGGATTATTCTTTATCAAAAAATTTCAACCATGTAGTGTTGAAATTTATCAATTTCCTTCAATTTCACTCCACTAACTTTATAGGAAGAGAAATGGAACCACCTCTTCTCAATCATAGAGGTAAAATTTATGTTTGTACAGTAAAATCATTGTCCATAGAAGTAATTAATTTTTTTTTATTTTTATGCATAATTTATTTCCTTTTGTATTACTGACATAAGAATTTTTTTCATATATTAGTGGATTCAATTTTTTTAATTTGGGGTGGTTTGTTTGAATATTATCACGCCCATGAGATATTGAACTTATGGGATATAACTGAGATAATGAAAAAAGGAAATTGGTCAATAATGTATACAACCATCCTGAAAAGGCAATGTACTGTTACTTTAAATAATTAATTCTTCATCATTTAATCTATTATTTGTAAGTTAGTTTCCTTAACATTTTTATCTAATACTTATTTAGTTTTTTTCATAATTCTTTTGGGAATAAATATTTTTCTATCAACTATCTACACCAATCCCCAAAATAGATATCATGTTCATATATTCCAATATTAACATCATTTTCATTTCCTTTCTTTATTAAACTATCAGCACTACATATTGAGTCGATGTTCGTAGCTTAATTTTTTTTCTCTTTATTAAAAACTAGAAGAGTAGAGGAAGGATTTTCAGCTAAGAAAATTGACTCAATATGCAATGTTAGTTGTTGGAAAAAGAAAGTAAATAGGTATCATATTAAATCATATGAGTAGAGGACGGTTTTTTAGTTAATAATATCAACTCAATATGTATTGTTTGAAATTCATATTTTATTAATAATTTATAACAATGATCCATATGTAATTTGAAATGTGTATGAATCATTCGTACCTCAATTCAACACATGACATGACCGATATGACTCCAAGTGAGTATTTTTATTTAAAACTAACATTAATTTTAGTAAAAAAGACAACTGACATTTTTAATACTGATAAAACACATTTTTATATCTTTTATACTTTTAGAAAATTATCCATAAGTCCTTTATGATGTGTAGATGTCAGCCATACCTTAATCTTATGCATGGTGTGACCGTTATAATTCAAAGTGTTTATTTATTTAAAATTGAAATTAATTTCAGTAAAAAGAACAACTGAAATACTGAAAACCAAGAAAACACATTTTAATTGTTTTGATACTTACGGAAAGTTATCCATAAGTCATTTTTGATTTATTGGAATCATCGTAACCTCAATATGACCCATGGAGTGACCGATATGACTCAAAATGTGGCTTTTTATTTAAAATTGTCAATAATTTTAGTAAAAAGAACAAGAAACATACTTAAAAATGAGAAAATGCATTCAGATTGTTTTGAAACATTAGGTCAATGATCTGTAAGTCATTTTTGATGGGTATGAATCAAATCAGCACAATCTAATGAACAATGTGAGTAGTATGAGTAAATGTGTCTGTGATCAAATTAAAATTATCATTTTATTTGAAAACATGTGTCACTCACTGAAAAAAAACCAAACACATTCCAATTGTTAGGATAATTTAGGAAAATTATTCAAATGTCAGTTGCGATATATATGAAATAGTCTCACATCAAAATGGAACATGATGTGAATAGTATGACTCAATGTGCATGTTTTTAGTTTCAAATGACATTTTAGTAAAAAGAATAAGTGACATAGTGAAAATGGGAAAACACATTCAAATTGTTTTTATAATTTAGAAAAATGATCCATAAGTTGTTTTTGATACATAGGAATCAACCCCACCTTAATCCGAGTTATGGTGTGATCAATATAACTCAAAGTGTGTATTTTTATTTAAAATTTTCATTAAATTTAGTAAAAAGAACTTGTGACATACTGGAAACTAATAAAAAACATTTTTATTATTTCAAAATTTTATAAAAATGATATAAAAGTAATTTTTTATTTGTATGAATCAACCAAATATCAACATGACAGATGGTGTGACTGGTAGGATGAAAAATATCTATTATCAGTTTTAAAAAGACATTTTATTTCAAAATGTGTCAGTCATTAAAAACCAAGAAAACTCACTCTGACGATCTTGATAATTTATAAAAATGATTCATAAATTAGTTTTTATGTATAGGAAGAAGTCTCATGTCAAACTAAAACATGATGTGACCAGTATGATACAAAATATGTGTTTCTAGTTTCAAATGAAATTTTAATAAAAAACAAAAGTGACATACTCAATGATGAGTAAACACATTCAAAATGTTTTTATACTTTAGTAAAATTATCCATAAGTCATTTGTGAAATTTAGGAATCATCCTCCCCTAAATCCAATGCATAGTGTGATTGATATAATTCCATTCGTGTCTATTTATCTAAATTTGACATTAATTTTATTAAAAAGTATAAGTGACATAATAAAAACCTAGAAAACACATTTAGATTGTTTTAAAACATTAGTAAAGTGATATATAAGTCATTTTTATGGGTAGAAATCAACTACACCTAAATTTTATGCACAATGTGATCGGTATGACTCAAAGTGAGTCCTTTTATTTAAAATTGATATTAATAATAGTAAATAGAACAAGTGACATACTAAAAAACCTGAAAACACATGATGATTATTTTTATACTTTTAGAAAACTATCCATAATTCATTTTGATGACTAGGAATCTACTACAACACAATACGACACATGATGCGACTGATTTGACTGAAAGCGTGTCTACTTATTTAAAATTGAAATTAATTTTATTAAAAAAAACAAGTGACATATTGAAAATGATAAAACACATTCTTATTATGATGATAATTTAGTATAATGATCCAGAAGTCATTTTTTGATGTTTAGGAATCAACCTCACCTCAATCCGACACATGTTGTGACTGGTGTAACTTATAGTGTCTGTTACCATTTTAAATTTGACATTTTAGTTCAAAATGAGATTCACTCACTTAAAACCATGAAAAGTGCTCTGATTTACTTGATAATTTAGGATAGTGATTCATAAGTCATTTTTGATGTGTAGAAAGTATTCTCACATCAAACTGACACATGATGTCACCTATATGACTCAAAGTGCATGTTTCTAGTTTGACATGACATTTTAGTTAAAAACTCAAGTGACATACTGAAAACCAAGAAAACACATTTAATTTTTTTAATACTTGATGAAAATGATCCATAAGTAATTTCTAACATGTAGGAATTAGTTACACCTCAATCTGATGCATGGTGTGACTGGTATATATCAAAGTGTGACTTTTTTTACTTAAAATTGACATTTTATTTAGTAATAAAACAAGTAACATTATTGAAATGAAGAAAAAACATTAAAATTGTTTTGATAATTTAGTATAATTATCCATAAATAATTTTTGACATGTAGGGATCAACCACATCTCATAACAATGCATAGTGTTACCGGTATAACTCCATTTTTGTCTTTTTATTTAAAATTTACATTTTACTAATGTATTCTTTCATATTCATGTTTAATTTACTTTTTTATAGTATTACTAACATATGATTTTTTCTTTATATTGATTGATTCTTTTTCATAGGTTGTGGGGATTTGTTCAGCAACTGATACCATGGGTAAATTTTTTGACAGGGGATCACGGGTGCCAAAGGCAATGAAGTATTATTATTTTTAAAAGTTTAAGGATAATAATTGTAAATATAATTATACAAAATAATTATTAAAATTTATATAGTAGTTTATATTTTTTATTCATGATATAAAATTTATTTTAATTAAATTATATATTTTCATATAGGTTATAGGTATCTTAGGTAGTGTTCTGTTATAAAAATAACACTGTTTAGCAAGTTAGGAATTTATCAGAGCTATTTATTTCACTGATAAATGAAACCCATTTTTAATAATGTTGAAAGCACAGATAAAGGGGTCCCCCCTTTTATAGTTCTATGGAAAACAATTCATTGTTAGCAATATTAAAGTCTATTTTACACAATGTTAATGGGAATATTAGTAGTAGTGTATATTCAAACTGGTTCCCTAGAGCTCGCTTACTATTTAGCTAGGAGACCATGAGATATTTGGAATTTGGGGTTTCATCCAAGGAGGTTTAGGTTGTGAAGTAATTTTTGGTTCATTGGATCTAGTTTCTGAGAGTGGATATTTGATCTTTAGAGGGGTTCACATTCTTGTTTTATATCCCAGGTCATCACCATTAGTAGTCGTCTATCCCAATCTAGAGTTCAATAATTTGGATAATTTTATTGCTCAGGTTTTCATTAATTTTGAGCCAAGATAGTCGAGTATTTCATGTTTGTGTGCTGTAATCAATATAAGTTTAGCTTGAGGATTTGGTTTTTGAGGATCATGTGAAGATACCTTGGTTTAGTAAAATTTTACTATAATAACTGAGGTGATGATTTGAGATATTATTCATTGTTTTTTGAAGATTGAATGGTTTTACTGTAGTCTGAATTCTTGAGGCTTGATGATGATGATTGTCTATAGGGATTCTCAGGTTGTTCATGGCAATGTTGTATTGATGTAGAATGGGGAAATTTTTTAAAGATGTAAATCGGAATTGTTCTACTGAACCAAATTATAGTTGAAATAAAATAAGTGAATATGGAAAATCAACATGACTGAGAGGTTTCTAAGATGGAGTTAATTGGAAGCACGTGTAGGTGGCTAATTTGTTCATAGGGTGAAGAAATTTTGAAAATAGTGGTTGCTAAAAGTCAATATATATTAATTCTAGGGATACTGAAGCTATGAGTGAATTTAAATTCAATCCATTTCTTACTAAATTATTAAATAGGCGAGGAAAAATTTTGAAGACAATTTCCATAATTGGGACCTACTAACTAACTCTTTTCTTTGGTTCTCTCACATTGTTCTAGCTTCTTCATTATATATAAGTGATAAAATTATGCTGTTCTTTTAATTACTATGATGTAGATTTTCTTCTATACATGTGGTGAAAAGGTACATCTTCCCTCTCACTATAAGGTATTCATGTTTCAATAATTTCTATATGGATATAAATAGCCAAAACATTTTTAAACACTTACTAAGCTATTCATAGTTTAGTTTCATGTTGTTAAATATCTCTTGTGTTGTTTATTCTGAATGATGAATATTTTTTTGTTTAGAATTAATGTATATTTTCACTATGCTATTATCTTCTTTCCATACCATATATTAAATTTATATATAGTGTAATGATTTCAAAAAATGAGTATAAAGTTAAAGAAACCTTTATTCATGATTTATATTTTAGGTTCTTGATAATAATGCTTGAGAATAGTCAGTTTAGATTGAGTATTTTTCTGTAGAAATTTCTAGATGAATAGGTCAGTTCTCTTTAGAACTCAATTCAGTTATTGTGATTATAGTGAAATATTATATCCATTTATCATAGTGATGTGAATAATAAATTATTTTTTTGTGCATTTTAGGGATTAATAGGTAGGAGTCCTTCCAATGAAATGAATAATGGGTTTAATTGATTAACATTTCTAGGCATGATCATTTTAATTCACCATGGTCACTCTAACTCTATTTTGTTTAGTTTAATGCATTAATCATGTCATTAAAATAATATATCTCTCTCTCTATATATTATATTTTAATTACATCCCCTACTATTATTACTTTAATAATATGATTAGAATACTTTAGTTAAATTATAACAGTGTAAATATAAAAATAGTTTGTGAGTATCCACCTCAATTTTGACCTAGGGTACACCACTACTGTTCATTATGAGTTTAAAACCATAAATAAGGATACAATTTTAACTATATCTATGACTACTTTATGAGGTGTATGAATCAAAGACAAATGCCTTTAAAAACAATCCCTAGACTCTACGAGTCCAAAAATCCTGATATTTTTGGGGTTTCAGCTCAAAGAACTTTGACAATAGAGTTAAAGTTATTCAGTGGCCTGTTATTCATTTTTTTACTATAACCATGAAGAAATTTTATTTCCAAATTAATGATATAAAACCAAGAAATCATATGGATATTAAAATAAATTATTTTTTAACAAATTTATATGGAATAAATGGTTGGTTTTCATTTGTTGATGAAAATACTTGTTGGTTTATTTTCAATATATTATCAAACTGGAATCATTTGTATCATGTTTTAAATTAGTTGTTTTATTATCAAACTGTTTTATTTTCAAATTTTTTTATTATAGATACTTTTGTTTATAGATGAAGAAATTGGTTTCAACCAGTGGGGACCAAGCAATTTATTTTCAAATTAAGATGAAATGTCTAGTTTTTATCACTCTATCATCATTGGAACTTTATGATACAAAATCCAAGTTATAGAATTCATGAGTTTGGATATTAATATTAGAAACCCTATGGTATGAACTTGGGATTTATATTTAATTAATTTAAATAAAAAATTGTTCATAACATTTTTACATCAATATAAGAAATTTCATTTTCAATAATATGAACTTTTTTTCATAGCTTCATCTATGAAAGCCCTATACATTCTCATATATTTTGATTCTTTTTCAATTTCATCTATATCCACATAAATGATTATAAATTTTATCAACCTTCAATAAAATTCATGCATAAAAATAAAAATGATATGGCAAAGTATCACATCAGGTAGATATAAAGCATAAAAAATAAGCTGATAATTGTAATATAAAAAACCCATAATATATACACATTTGATAATGAAATAACTAATTTAAAACTTGATACAAATGATGATATTTTGATACACATTTAAAAAAATAATGTATAGATCCCAACATATATTAAAATATACATGTTTTTATAGTGATTCTACCAATGCTTAAATTATAATATGAAAAATACTATAACAGTATAATATATATATTTCCATGTAAGTATTTCTTCACCTTATTATGCACATGCTTATAAAAATATTGAATACATACATACATTTTCATATCCATGTGCCTATTATCACACTAATCTTTATTCAATTACTCAAATAAACACATTTTGATTCAGATAGTTCATATTTTTATGCTTATTCTTAAACACTAACTACAATACATTCACATTATCAAATTAACAGTGAAAATGACTATGATTATGTTTATAACCATGCTTATAAAAATACTATAATATATAAAAAATTTCAAATACAATAATATAAATTTTCAATAAAAAATACAATAATATATAAATCAGTACAAATTCATTCACTTTGTCAAATTCGCATATAGAAACATTATTATTTACATACAAATACTTATTTTTATGGTCATTATTACATTAATGAATCTACCTAAGCTTAAATAATACACATTCTCATGTTATTAGTGCATATGGTTTATTACGATTATAGATATACTATAATATATAGTCATTTTCCTATTTAGAGTGATTATTATTATTCTTATGCTTTTATAAATACTAAAATACATTCACATTATCAAATATTGTAAAATAAAATTTTCAATATTATGATTATGTGTTGCATTTGTTTATAGATTCTCTAACTATAATTAAATTTACAATATATCAACATTATTAACATGAAAAATATAGATATTTTTGTATGAAATAATCAAAATGATATTCATATATGAATAATTTTTTTATCTGAATCATGCTTTATCTATTAATGACATTTTTTTCATCTTGTAGAAAACATTGTTGTTAGACTTTGATGATAAAGATTCGCTACAATTTAATCATCATAGTAATTTATTTATAACATTTCAACCATGTTCATAATGTTCTATTAGGTATGTAAGATTCATGGAATTATATATTAATCAAAACTTTTAATCATTATCAAACCATTATTAAGAAACATGATCCATTGAGAATATAGTCTTATTAATAAATTAAATATCATTAATTCACACACCCTTAATGAAAATTTTCATTTACATATTTATATTTACACATAGGTTGTACATAAGTTTATGAATAAATTTTTTAATTTAATGGAACACTTAATCATTATTGACATTTTTAATTTAGAATTTATGGAATCTTTTCTTATTCTATGTATGATTTACAAGACTCATTCAGAGCTTTAATAATGAAAGAAAAATTATTGGTATTTCGTATATACCATGATAAAAAAATCTGTCATCCTCAATATTTTTGATCTCATATGAAACTATAGTGTTTAGAAATTCCTTCATCACATGAAAGGTGTCCTCTTCTTGTCAATGTGATTACAAGACAACAAATCTTCTAGCATCATTATTCAAGGATGAAAACCAAATAAATTATACTAATTTGAATTTATTACAATACACCAATAGTCTAAAATTCATATAAACCTCTAGTTATAAAATGCATCTGTGTTATAAATTTTCATCAACCATCAATGATGGGGAACCATTATATTTTAGTGAATATAATAGTACACATAGTGGTCAGTTCATCTTCTATAGCATCCTATTGTAATATTATTTCAAATACCCCAATCTAAACACACACACACACCACGTTCTTAGTATTCATATATTTTATTTCCCAATCAATGATATAAACACATATTGTGTTTTCACTATATAGATTATTCCTCATCTGTTAAATTAAAGAAATATATGGTTGTTTATATTAATTATGGTTGTGTTAAGATTGCATATCTCATAAAAACCTACTATGAATAATTACATGATATTTCTTCCAATAAAAATGTATAGGGGGAATACCCATTATCAATACATATTGTTTTCAATATATATATTATTCCTTATCTATTAAATCAAATTAATCCAATACAATTTACATTAATTATAGATGTGTTAAGATTATATATCTTATAAAAACTTAATATGAATAATTCCCTAGTACCACTTCCTACAAAAATGGATGGGGGGAATAGTAGTAATTTTCATGATTATTGAGAATAAGTCATGTTTTATTCAATTTTTTAAAAATCCTTGTCTGCTAACACATATATTAAATGCTCTAAAAACATTATTTGTTCTTAATTGTTTTTTTATAATTAATATTTTCTAGATAATAATTCATATATTTTCTCTATAGTATTTTTCATAGGCCATGAAAATGTTTTTTTACAGGTGTTCAATTTTTGAAGAACTAAATTTTCTAGCTTGAGAGGAATAATTGATGGTGATTTGGGTGAGTGAATTTTTAGACATTTCGAGATTTTGTACCTTAAAAAATAATGGTTTTTATTCTTTCTTTCTTTCTCTTGTTTTTATTTTTTTAATTATTATTTATATTAGTCATAGATTTTTATTCTCATTTCTTATAGCCATTTGCGAAATTGAAATACAATAAATTTTCTTAATTATTATTTTTTATTTTGTTATATTTTATTTTTTTGGATAATAATTTATGAGGATTAACTATAAGATCTCGGTTTTTTCTCGAGTCATCTGGGGTGTATTTTCAGGAAATTTTTGAAGTTTTTAAGTACCTTTGTTTTGGAATAGTGTCTGGGGTGCATTGGGGTGAAATTTTGAGAAAAACTAAATGAAATTGGGCTGTGCATGGTTTTCACATGGTATGAAAAACTATGAGGCTAAACCATGCCAAAATAGATATCCACATGGTTTGTGCATGGTTTCAAAAACCATATAACTAAACTGTGGCAACTATTCAAACCTGGATAGAGGGGTCTGCATGGTTGGTGTACAGTTTTCCCTAACCGTGTGCCTCTACCTAGGAAATTATGCGTGCAGAATTTAATATCTAAAAATACTTTTTTAAAACCACCTGACCCCTTTGTGACTCCCATAATTAGTCCTTGGATCAAGATTGAAAAATTCAAGGTGTTCCCAGAGCCTTCTAGATGGAAACCAAGGTGATCCGAACATAGTTATTTGAGATCAAAAGCCCAGATTGATGATCCACACTCTTCCTGGTAAGTGGATTTCATCCCATTACTTCTCCCGTTCATTCCCCTATCTTTAATTGAACTTTTCAAGGAATATTTTCAACATTTACATGGATATAAACCTATGAGTAGAGATATAGATCTATGATTATGGATCTAGATCTATATTTTAATAATCTTTATGCCTTTCATATTAATTTTTGATTAGGGATTTAGATCCGAAGATTGATTGGATATGTTGTGCTTCTCGTATTTTGGGGATTTTCATTGGGCTAACATGCATCAATAAACCGAGGTAGGTCATCTAAATAGAACTGCCATAGTTGTGATTTTTATATGTGTATGTGAGTTTATGATTTTCTAGATTCTCTTAATGATTGATTTCCTAAATAGGAGTAATTAGGAATGTGGAATTGACATGTGATTGCCATAGTGAGTAATTGATAATTGAAGCATAGAAAAAATTAAGGAGGGTTTTCGAAATAGATATTATGGAGATTTTTCATGGATATGATATTGTGATTGAGGTATTGAATTGATTGTGTTAAGATAATCAATTGGAGGGGAATTAATTATGAAATGATGTTTGTCTATATAAGATAATTAATTGTGAGAATTAATTATGCGACATGATGTTGACCAAAGATAATTAATTGTGAAAATTAATTATGTGACTTGATGTTGATCAAAAATAATAAATTGTGAGAATTAATTATGACTAGTTGATGTTTGACGTGGATAATTATTTGTTAAGAATTAATTATGGAATGATAATTTTTATAATTGATTAATTAATTTATGAATTAATTAATGGGTTATGTGCTTAGTTAATTATTGAGTTAACTAATGGCATTTGAAATTTTTAAATAATAATTGAATTATTAATGGAATTATGTGGCTAATTATTGTGAATTAATGAATGATTAAATGGATGAGATTTTTGTGGGGCTAGACATGGCGTTCAAGACCGATTAGAAGTCAGGACTTATGGAGTTCCTCACCAATAGTTATCCAATATTGAGATTAGGTGGTGCTAGGCATGAAGAACTACACCGAATGAGATATATATTCATAGGCATGGTGACCTACACTTAATGAGATTTGGGGGTATAGTCATGGTGACCTACAATTAATGAGATTTTAGGTTCTATGCATGATGACTTACACCAAACAATTACTAATAATGAATGATGATTTAAATGGGAAAAATTAATTGAAACTTGTACAAATGTGATTGATGTTATTAATATTTTCATGACTTATTATATATCCCCTTTACTTATTTTATATGAAATGTGCATAATTTGTGTGAAATATTAATGTTTTAATACTAAGTATAATTGTTTAGCATTTTTAGAAGTATTCCGATTGAGACAGTTTGCTATTTTATTTATAAACCTCACCCTACTGATTAAAATTGTATGATTCTTGTTTTCTAGGATTCCTTATTCAATTTATCACATATCATTAGAAGGAATCATGGTCCAATTCTGCCATTTAAAGGCTCATATGAACAACACAAGTAGACCCAATGAATTTGTGATGAAACTAGACCATCAATGATGATTGAGTTACTGGTCTAAATACCAAAGCCTAAATTTTATGAAATTCCACCATATCTTTTAGAATATCCAAAGGAATCACGGAAAAAAATTTGAAGTTCCAACTACAAGAAAAATGGGCCCAAGTAATGCCTTCAAGTCCATCCCACCATTATGGATGAGAATTAAAATTTGGACACTATTCATGACATATCTCATGATGTAATCATCAAATCGAGATGAAATTTTTTAGTGTGAAAGAGGAGCTATAGGCGGATGACTTTGTTGAAGAAATAATTTGTCTTTGAAGGCATATTTCTATTCAAAAACCCTTTCATATTTTGTACTTCAAAAAGATTGTATTAAAATGGAAAAATTAATATTGTTTAGTAGACCAGCCATAACATTGGATTCATGGGTCAAAATGACTCCAAATTTTGAGAGAGGTAGGAACAAATTATTTTCTACAACTTTGAAGAAGGAGATATCTAGATATTCGGCTGTCTGAATGTCCAAATAGTCGAGATAAGTGGAGGGATAGATTGTGAATGCAAACAGTCAACTTCCTTGGGCTATAAATGCATTCCCATCCTCTCCTTCAAAGGTGTTGACATTTCATAAGATAGGAGCACATATTGGAACTACTGAAGCCTTTACAAAGGCTTGGTAGGACCTTCCATATTCATGTTTTCAGTTTAGATACCCTTTTCTCTTTGTTTCCTTTCACTTTTGTGTTGTTCTTTGTTTGTAATCTTGTAAGTTTGTGTTTTTTAAAACTGTTTTAATGAAAGTTTCTTCTTGAATATATATTATTCTAATCCACATTCTGTAGTTTAATATTAATGTTCTTCAAATATTTTAAATACAGTTGAATCCCCTTCCCTTCTTTTGCTTCCTCATTCAATCAAAATTCCATTTTTCATTATCATCATTGTTCGTGTGTGTGTGTTCGATGCAAAACTCTTTTCTTATCCCTTTCTTTTTATTCTCTTCTTAAATTATAATCATTATAATTATAACAAGATTATTAAAAACCCAAATGGATGGGTAAATCTCTCATTGAGGCGAGTTATAATTTAGGTATGTGAAGTGATTGGGAGCTTTTTCTCGATGAATATTCTTTGAATTAACATTGTGTATGTTGGACTTAATATGTCATGGATTAATGACTTGTTTTGTTTAACATGTGGTTTCAATGGATTATTGGAACCATAAATACACCACCATCAACAATCTCGGATAAAGATTAGAACTTTAAGTTATGTTAATTCTTGGATTAAAGCCTTAACACTTAGGAATTCTAATCAACGTCTTCTTGTGACATGGGAGTTAATTTAATGCAATATAAATCAATGCTCAATGATATTACAAGCTTAACTACCTAATTATGAACTCACCCCAATATTTATAAATTTGTTAAATCAAACATCATCCATAAATTATTTCATAATCTCTGCAAACAAATCCCCCAATTAGAATACAATTAACTAAAAACAATTGACTATTTAAAAGATATCATCACCGAGGATTCGACCTGAGTGCTGCTATACACATTAGTAGATCATCGGAACACTGACTGGCCGATAAGAGACAATCGACAGCAAATTTCAAATGGCGTCGTTTCTGGGGATGGTGCTTTGTGTAGTTATTTGTCTCTGGTTATTATAAAAAAAGCAAAAAAAAAAACAAAATTTGAAATTTTTTCTTAAAAAAACACACAATGAAAAACCTGTCTCCTCATAAAAATCATAAACTGATAAAACATAAAAAAACTATCTTCATCATTCTTAAAAATCTTTCTGAATGCCCTGTATCCTCCTAAACAATCCCTCGGATTTGTTTGACCCTGAAATTGAGTGAACACTTTGCCAACTTAGGAGGAACAAAAGAGATAATCAAATAATTCAAGAACCAGTTCTTGTCCAACCAATTGAATTAGGTATGGACAATCCTAGAGAACAAACACTTAATGAACTCGCTTCCCCTGATATGAATTACCATCCTCTTGGTATTCAATATCAAAACATAGAAGCTAACTTCAAACTCAAATCGAGTTTGATTCATCTTCTTCCTCATTTCTACGGGCTAGCCGGTGAGGATCCATACTCCACCTTAAAGAGTTCAAAGTAGTGTGATCTACCATGAAGCCTCAAGGGGTTTCTGAGGAACTAATAAAACTATGATCATTCCCTTTCTCCCTAGCTAACACTGCTAAGTCATGGATCTACTACCTTCCTACTAGTTCCATAACCACATGGAATGACATGAAGTGCCTTTTCTTAGAGAAATTCTTTCCTGCTTCTCGTACTGCTTCTATCCGAAAGGAAATAAGTGGTATCTGTCAGTTCCCAAGTGAATCACTCCATGAGTACTGGGAGAGGTTCAAAAAGCTTGTTACAACCTACCCACATCACCAAATTCCCAACCAACTCTTGATCCAATACATCTATGAGGGGTTATTGGATATGGAGAGAACTCTCATTGATGCCGCAAGTGGCAGTTCTCTTGTTGATAAAACTCTTACAACTACAATAGGTCTCATAAGTAACATGGATGAAAACACACAACAATTCCATACTCGAGCACATGATCAAGTCAAACAAGCCCAAGATAATCAATCAATTGAGCCGAACAAGAAGACCGATTGGATGAGTGAACTTACAGGTCTTGTGAGACAACTAGCTATGGCTACCAAATCCCCAACCTCATCTTCTCCGCAATCAATGATTCCTGGACCTGTCAAAAACTGTGGAATCTGCAACTCTTCATCTCATCCAATAGACACATGTCCACAAATTCTAGAGGATCAATCTGATTCATTTGGACCAATGGATATCAATGCAGCATATGTTCAGCAAAACACCAACACTCAACTATCAGGTTAGTTTGTTAGAAACTTTAACCAAACTCACTCTGAGCCCTTCTCTTCTTCTTATTACCAAGGCCTTAGGTATGGTAATCCCATATCTCATCCCCCTCAATTACCTCCTCAAAACCTGAACCTGTTTCAATATGTTCAAGTTTTTGGTAACTTCCAACAACCTTATCCATTTATTCCTTAACCTCAAAGGAACAATCCTCCTCTAGAATTCCATTATCCTAGTGAGACTTCCCAATTACAAAACCAATACAATCGCTTTCCTAAGAACCAAAATCTAGGTAATACCAATCCAGGACAAGCCTCTTCTTCCAAGAAACCATGGGAAAGTGTAGTGGAAGATCTTTCCTCCTTCACCTGTTCCAGCCTCAAGAACATTGAAACCCAAATTGGTCAACTTGCATCCCACCTTAGTCAGCAACAACAATCCAATTATTCCCAACTTCCAAATCAACTATTACCCAACCCCAAGGGTAATGTAAGTTCTATTTCACTCAGATCAAAAAAGAAAATTTCTATTCCTCATGATAATTCATATAAACTACCTCTAAATGTTGACCTAGAAAATAAAATTAAAATGAAACCTGAAAAGGAACCTGAATCCATTCCCTTACCTTCTTCTATTCCACATAGGAACCTAGTTCCTTTTTCTCAAGCTGTTTCTAAGAAAAAGAAGTCCTTTGAACCCGATCCTGAAATGCTCAACATGTTTAGATGTGGTGAAGTCAATATTCCCCTCTTAGATGCACTACTAGAAAACGAGGCTATAGCCACGGTTTTAAACAAAACCGTGGATATAGGGTATAATTTAAAAGGCTATAGCCACGATTTTGCTAAACCGTGGATATAGACTCTTTTTCAAAGGGTTATAGCCACGATTTTGGTAAAACCATGGATATTGGGTATTGTTTCATGAACTATAGCCACGAGTGTTGTCATTAAATTGGAAAATCGAAGCACAACCAATCCTGAGGGAATAATTGAGGATGTCCTTGTCCGAGTCAATGATCTTATCTTCCCTGCTGATTTCTATATCCTTGACATGGAATGTGAGACAAAATCTTCTAGATCTACCCTAATTCTAGGAAGACCATTCCTCATGAATGTGAAAACCAAGATTGATGTCCATTCAGGCATCTTATCCATGGAATTCGGTGACGAACTGGTCACGTTCAACATTTTCCAAGCCATGCGATACCCATCTGAGGATCACTCTACATTCTCAATCCATGCTTATGAGGACACTTCTAAGAGTCAATTGAAACCCAATCCACCATGTTATTCATGTTTTAATGACAAAGGATCTTGTGAAATCTGAAACATGATTAACAATGTTATAAATAGTGAAGTTGATGTGGACCTCTCATTCATAGACTCTATCAATCTAGAGGATCTTGAAAACTCCCTTGAATCCCACATCAACTCTGATCTCTACTGCTCCACATTGGACAGTATTATGGAAAATGAATCTGAATCAACTGAAGTCCCTTCTTCCATTCCTGAGTTGTCTAACCCAAAAACGAATGATGAGACTGATCTAAAACCACTTCCTGAACACATGAAATATGCATTCCTTTTCTGTGATCACTCATATCCCATCATTATCACTGCTTCACTTACAGAAACCGAAGACTCCAAACTTGTTTAGGTGTTAGCGAAAAACAAAAAAGCCATAGGTTGGACCCTAGATGACATACTAGGAATCAAACCTTCTCTTTTCATACATCACATCCATATTGAGGAGTCATCTAAACCAATTAGACAACCACAAAGAAGACTAAATCCACTCATACTTGAGGTAGTTAGGGAAGAGATCACCAATCTTTTTCAAGCTGGTATTATCTACCCAATTTCTGATAGTGGATGGGTTAGTCCAATTTAAGTTGTACCTATGAAGGGTGGGGTAACTGTTGTCACAAATGAACATGGATAGGTAGTCACAACTCGAGTGAACAACAAATGACATCTGTGCACTGACTATAGGAAATTGAATATTTAAACAAGAAAAGACCACTACCCTCTTCCATTCCTTGATCAAATGTTGGAACGATTAGCCAGAAAGTCACACTATTTCATTCTTGATGGATACACCGGCTACTTGCAAATACCAATTTCACCTCAGGACCAAGAAAATACTACTTTCACATGCCCCTTTGGAACATATGCATATAGAAGAATGACTTTTGGCCTTTTCAATGCTCATGAAACATTCTAGAGGTGTATGATGAGCATCTTTTCCAAATTCATTGAACACTGCATGGAAGTCTTCATGGATGACTTCACCATTTATGGCGAGTCATTTGATTCTTGTTTGAATTCACTCTCTCTAGTCCTCCAAAAGAGTTTCAAGTGTAACCTTGTGTTAAATTTTGAAAAATATCACTTCATGGTTGGAAATGGGATTGTTCTAGGGAACATAGTTTCAAAAGATGGTATTGAATTCGATCTTGCCAAAATTGAAGTGATCCAATCACTTCTTCAACCCACTTCTGTTCAAGACATCCGTTCATTTCTCAGTCATGCCAGTTTTTGTTGGAGATTCATCCATAACTTTAGTAGGATTTCCCTCCCACTCAATCGGTTTCTCCAAAATGATGTTACTTTCCATATTTATGAGGTTTGCAAGAGAGCCTTTGTTGAACTCAAAACTGCTCTAACATCTGCGCCAATAATCCAACCCCCAGATTAGTCCTTACCATTTGAGTTAATGTGTGATGCTTCTGATAAAGCCGTTGGGGCTGTTCTTGGTCAAAGAAGAGAAAAGATTTTGCATGTCATCTATTATGCCTCAAAAACATTGGATGAAACTCAATATCACTACACTGTCACTGAAAATGAACATTTAGCAGTTGTTTTTTCATTAGATAAATTCTGACCCCATCTCTTAGGTGCCAACATCATTATCATCACATACCATTCTGATATAAAGTTCTTACTCAAGAAAATTCATTCCAAACCAAGGCTAATAAGATGAATCATAATGCTCCAAGAATTTGACCTTGAAATCAAAGATAGACCAAGAAACAAAAACCTTGTGTCTGATCACCTGAGTAGAATTTCTAATTCTTCTCATTCTGAAATCATCGATTCTGAATTCCCCACTAAGCACCTTTCATCTCTCACTCCAAAAATACCATGGTATTCCCTAATTGTAAATTACTTGGTTTTTGGTGTTTTTTCATGAAAATTTTTCAAAAGAACAAAAAATTTAGTTGAAAAGTGATTCAAAATACTATTTTTGGGAAGAAAATAAACTTTGTAAAACTGGGGCTGACATGGTAATAAGGAGATTTGTTGATGAAAATGAACATTGTTCCATATTAGAATTATGTCACTCACTTCCTGGAGGTGGACACTTTGGACCACAAAGGACCTCCAAAAATGTCCTAGACTCTGGATTCTTCTAGCCTTCACTCTTCAAGGACTCACATGAGTTCTATCAATCATCTCCCACTACCCATAATTTTGGCACAATTTCTAAGAGAAATTAAATTCCACAAAAGCCTTTAATTTTCTATGACATATTCGATGTTTGGGGTATCAATTTTATTGGACCATTTCCCCCTTCCAATGGATTCTCATACATTCTTTTTGCAGTTGATTATGTTTCTAGGTGGGTCGAGGCCAAACCCACTAGAAAGGATGATTCACATACTGTTAGTGAGTTCCTAAAGACACACATCTTCCATAGATTTGGCAGGCCTCATGCTTTTATCAGTGACTTAGAAACCCATTTTTATAGTTGAACCCTGGAATATCTTTTAAAAAAGAATTGGGATGTAGATAAAACTTCAATTGAATATCATTCCCAAACAAATGGCATGGCTGAACTTTCTAATAGAGAAGTGAAAAGAGTGCTTGAAAGAATTGTAAAACCCACCAAAAAATACTGGCCTGAAAGACTTGGTGAAGCACTTTGAGCTTATCGAACTGCCTATAAAACACCCATTGGGATGTCTCCTTTTAGACTAGTTTTTGGTAAATCAACCCATTTGCCAGTTTAAATCCATCATAATTCATTTTGGGCAGTGAAATCTTGTAATTTTTATCTTGAAAAATCCAGTGAAGAAGTATTGTTGCAATTGGCTGAACTAGAGGAGCTTCGACTTGATTCTTATGAGAATTCTAATCTCTACAAAGAAAAATCCAAGGCACTCCATGATAAAAAAATCCTGAGAAAGGTATTTAATGAAGGTGAAAAGTTAATTCTCTTCAATTCTCGATTTCGGCTTCACCTTAGTAAGCCTAATTCTCATTGGGAAGGTCCTTTTGTTATTAATAATGTTTCCCATTTGGTGCAGTGCAAGTCCAAGACCCCTCTTCCAAAATGACATTCAGAGTTAATGGACATATTTTAAAGCATCACCATGAGAGGATGCACAGTCCTAGATAAACATCGACTTCCACTAGATCCCCAACTTATCCATCTGACCTACCACTATATGGAGATGGCGACCCGCCAAATCCAAACTAGGGAGCACCTCTTTCCCTTTAACTCTCTCTCTATATCTTCCTCTCTCTACCTCTTTCTTTTTCTTCCTCTCTCTTTCATTTTTACCACTTTCTTTATAAAAGACGTTCTTTTTCACTTTATCTTTTGTGATGTTGTATCTTTATTAAAAACTAAAAAAAATCTAAACAAAAACAAAACAAAAAAAGCATCATAAAAAAAATATACAAAAAAATCAAGAGTCAGGATTACTCACCTTCTAATTTTTAAATTTTGTCCAACCATTTTGGGGAGTTAACAGACATGTTTTCATCTCAAATTGTTTTTCATTTTCATCATGACTTTGGATAAATAATTTTGTGTCAAAATTAACAAATTTTGAATGTTCAATTTTTGATTTGGAAAATGATTTTCCCAAACCGTGAGGAAAAAATTTTCTTTCATGCCAAGGCCACCTATGGCCATCTTTTCAAAATGTTTGTTTGCACCCCCATTTGTGAGTCTTGAGTTTATGTACCTTTGAGCTAAATTTCCCACTTTAGTGTGCATTAATATGATAGAGGCTTTTTTTGAACAACAATAGAATCACAATAGCCAAATAGCCTCTCATTTCCCTTAAATTAATCCTCCTTTTGAAAGCCCCTTTGAGCATATGAAAACATTTTATTTGATATCCACATTACAATCCCAATACCTTTTCCCACCCAATACCAACATGGATTTTCATTGCATAATTTTTTGAAATTTAAGTGTGTGTGGGGGGGGGGGTTGGATTTCATTATGTGCACCATTTGTTGATTTCACCATGTTATCATATGCTTGAGGGCAAGCATCCATTTCAGTGTGGGGTAGTGGTTTTCATTAAGTGTATTTTAGGGAATGTAATGTAATTTCATTTATGTAATTTTTAAATGTCATTGACATGTTTTCCAAAAAAAATCAAAAAAAAAACCAAAAAATATAATAAAAAATTCAAAAGAAAGAAAACAAAAAAATTGGGTTGTTTCTTGGGTAGGTAAAAAATCACACTTCCTAAACCTTTGATCTTGTTATAACTATTACAATTAGTGTCATGAGAAGATCAATCATTGGTTGGGATATGAGTGTGATATCTTTTCCAAGTTCAACTTTCGAAAAAAGAAAAAAAAGAAAAAAAAGAACACTTGCATTATATTCTTATGTCATTGAGAGAAGTTTTATGGTTTGTAAATATTTCATCTTCTCATCCTATTAAAATTTTCATCCTCTATTGTGTATTTCTTTACACAATCATTCCCTTGTAAATATGTGTTTTCATTTCCTTCCATGTTTTATTTCAAAAAAAAAGTGCATTGCTTTTTCTATGTTGGTGTGTTACCCCTCTTCTTCTCTCTCTTGGAGATTATATTCCTACCGTCCCATAGCCATAGAAAAACCCCTTAAAGACATCTTTATTCTTATCCACCTTGGATAGGGATTGGAAGCTGAGAGCTCTTTCAAACTATCAGATTTTCACTTTTGGTTGGTGAAAGAGTGAACCTCCACAAATAAATTTTATCATCTTGAGAGGTGTGAGTTTTGAGTGTCCACATTTTCTATTTCTAAATTTGAGCATGAAAAAATGAATTAGTTTTGGATAATTTTTTCTGTTACTACATGTGGTGGAATTTAAAATGGATAAGTGAAATAGTCTAAATTTCCCATGATTGGAGAAAACAAAATTTTTATATTTATTGGTGAATGAAAATGATTTTGTTATGTTTTTATATTTGTTGTACATGAGGATATGAACAATACTAAGTGTGTGGGAGTTGATTATATTAATATTTTCATGACTTATCATATACCCCCATTACTGATTTTATATGAAATGTGCATAATTTCTGTGAAATATTAATGTTTTAATACTAAGTATAATTTTTGATCATTTTTAGAAGTATTCCAATTGATTCAGTTTACTATTGTATTTATAACTCTCACCCTACTGATTAAAATTGTGTGATTATTCTTTTTTAGGATTCCTTATTTAATTTATCACATATCATTATAAGGAATCATGGGCAAATTCTTTTATTTTAAGGCTCATATGGTCAACACAAAAAGACCCAAAGAATTTGTGATGAAACTGGACCATCAATGATGATTGAGTTACTGGTCTACATCCCAAATTCCAAATTTTATGAAATTACACCATATGTTCTATATTATCAATTGTAATCATTGATAAAAATTTTAAGGTCCAACTATAAGAACAAGGGGCCCAACTAATGCCTTGAAGTCCAGCCCACCATTCTGAACGAAAATTAAAATCTTGACACTATTCATGACAAATGTCATGATGTAATCATGAAATTGAGCTGAGATTTTTCTGTGTGAAAGGGGAGATATAGGTGACCGACTTTGTTGAAAAAATAATTCGGCTTTGAAGGCATCTTACTATAAAAAAATCCTTTCACATGTTGGACTTCAAAAAGATTGGATTGAAATAGACATATTAAAATTGTTTAATAAACCAGCTATAACATTGGATATATAGGTCCAAATGACTCCAAATTTGGAGAGTGGTCTGAAAAAATTATTTTCTAAAACATTAAAGGAGATATCTTGAGATTTGGCTATTTGGATGTCCACATCGTCGAGCCAAGTGGGGAGACAAATTGGGAATGAAAAGAGTCCACTTCCTTGGGCTATAAATGCATCCCTCTCCTCTCCTTCAAAGGGGTTGGAATTTCAAAAGAGAGGATCACATATTTTCACGACCAAAGCCCTTCCAAAGGCTTTGGAGGACCTTCCATATTCATGTTTTCAATTGATATACCCTTCCTCCTCTCTTTGTTTCCTTTCAATTTTGTGTAGTTCTTCGTTTGTAACATTGTAAGTTTTTGTTTTGTAATTCTATTTTAATGCAAGTTTATAATTCAATATCTCTTATTCTCATCCACCTTATATTGTTTAATATTAATTTTCTTCAAATAGTTTAAATACATTAGAATCCCTTTCCCTTATTTTTCTTCCTCATTCAGTCTAAAATCCATTTTTAATTATCATCATTGTTCTTGTGTGTGTGTTCGACGCACCACTCTTTTCTTATCCTTTTATTTTTCTTCACTTATTAAATTATAATCATAATAATTATAACCAGATTATTAAAAAACCAAATGTCTAAGTAAATATCTCATTGGGGTGAGTTATTTAGTCATGTTAAGTGATTGAGAGCTTTTGCTCGATGAATATTCTTTGAATTAACATTGTGTATGTTGGACTTAACATGTTATGGATTAATGACTTGTTTTGTTTAACATGTGTTTTCCATGGATTATTGGAACCATAAATGCACCACCATCAATAAGCTCTAATTAATATTAGAACCTTAAGTTATGTTAAGTCTTGGATTAAATCCTTAACACTTAGGAATTCTAATCAACGTCATATTGTGACATGGGTGTTAATTTAATGAAATATAAAGCAAAGCTCAAGGATATCACAAGCTTAAATACCTAATGATGAACTCACCCCAATATTTATCAATTTGTTAAATCAAAAATAATCCATAAATTATTTCATAAGCTCTGCAAACAAACCCCCCAATCAGAATACAAATAACTAAAAACAATTGACTATTTAAAAAGTATCATCGCCTGGGATTCAACCCGAGTGCTGCTATACACATTAGCAGAGAATCAGAGCATTGACCAGTCGATAAGTGACAATCGGCCGTGAATTTCAGTGATGATTAAAGATTAAATGACAATGTGATAACTGGTTAATTATGCATTGTATATATATCTTCATTGTACTTCATACACTATATTTTGACTGGACTCATTTTAGAAACCATTGGTGGTGGCCTACTGTGTAGTACTCACATACTACTTGGACTTCCTGATCGGCACTCAAACAGACTTTGTTGTTGTAGGAAAGGATAAGGGAAAGTCCCTTTGATAGGTTTTTGTTTGGGATTGGAGCATGGGAGAGGAAACCATATGTGGTTGGGAACCCGATTGGGAGTCTTTGTGTCTTTAATTTTAGTTTCATTGTAGAAACTTGACACATGAATGTTCATAACATGTTTTATCATTCATTTGATAATTGTATTTTATAGTTTTGACTATCATATGACATGGTATTATTCTGGTTATTTATATGATTCCGCACCTGGTTATTGTTGTTTTCTTCTGTTGGTGTTTTGATTCTGATAAAAGAGGTTATAGTCTCCCCAAGACTAACTTAACAGACCCTCGCTGATAGTTGACACCCTCTGGTATACATGTAGGTGCGCTTGAGGGCATGTGACCAACAAGTTTGGGGCACCGTTTAGTGGCACTCGGGTCAGGGTGTCACAAAGTGTTATCAAAGGGGTTTTATTTTGTTTTTCTTCTTCTTTTGTCTTATTGTTTTGAGGAATGGTAGAAAGGGGTCTAGGAAGAGTCAAGGTTGTATTGAGCTCTTTCAAGGGAGTTGTAAACCCATATATGGGAGAAAATAGGAGTACCTACGGTGGGATTGTTGTGATTGATGTTTATTGATATAGTTGGATATTATTTCACATTATGTGATGCACTTGTGGTGTGATGTGATATTTATTTTGAATGTATTTGAATTTTGATTCAGGGCCTAAATATGCATGATACTTGAGTCTGCATGCATCATTCTATCCACTCAGGGTTGTTGTGACATACATCATTCTAGGTACTCATGAGAGAATGTGTTATATGGAAGTTTTTGAACTTGAACTATTTTCCCTTGTAGTGATATTGAAATAATGATGCAAAATGATAATAAATGGGTGTCTAATGAGAACCTTGATTGATGAAATGAGCATGATTAATTAAATAATTAAATAATTATTTAATTTGAGATAATTTGATCAATTAATGGTTGGATTAATTAATGAGAATGAATGTTCCCTTATTAACCATGACCTAGGATTAGGATGGTTAAGGGTAGTGATAAGGACTTAGTGTTGACCGTGTAGTGAGAAAAACATGAAAAGGACATGTTTAAAATTGTTGTGTCAGTTTCTCCTCACATGTAAATGTTATAAGGTTGCATTATGAGACCTAAGACATGTGTTTGGATTTGTAGAGATATGAATCTATGATGATTTTTTAGGGAGAGACCAAGGGGTATGGCCTAGAATGAACTTCCAAATAGGGGACATGAGGCACCATTAGGTCAAGCTAGGGATAAAGGGGAATTGTTTCGAGAGAACTTTTCTTGTTTAATGAAATTCAAGGACAAAGAGCCAGGAAGGTTTCAAAAAATCATGTATGAGTTCACAAGGGAGTTTCAGCTACAAAACCCTCTAACTTTTACTAGAGAGGGTGGACCTAAGGGAGATGAATTATGGATTGAATCCATAAAGATGATACTTGACCATTTGTTGACTCTAGTTGAGAGGATGGTCACGTTGGATGCTTATTTTCTATGGGGTTTAGAGAAGCATTGGTGGGACATTCAGGTACGATCTGGACAAACTGAAGATATGTTATGGAAGGTATTTATTGACAAGTTCTTGGATCACTTTTATCAAGAGATTCTGAGACAAGATAAGGATTCAAAGTTTATGCATTTTAACCAATGAAGAATGTATATAATGGATGATGTGGAACATTTCACAGATTTACAGTGTTTTTCTCCATCTTTGGTGGCAAATAATTATTATTCAGAAAAAATATTTCAGCACAGACATAGGTGTGAAATCAAGTCCTTGGTGAATATCTTTATGTTGAAGAAATTCTTATAAGTGGTTTATCAAGCTCTCATTTTATAGGGGAACCTAAAAGAGGATTCCAATATTCGACAAGTAGCTTTCACTGGATGATCATGGAGTGTGCCTTCTGAGAGAAGGAAGTTCTCTAAAGATAATCTTAGTTAGGAAAGTGGAAAGACAGGTGGGATGCCAGGAAAAATAGTTTCATTGGTTCTTACTCATTTGGTTTTCCACTAGTGCAGTAGGCAGATACACAATCGTACACATTGTCCTTGACCACCGGTGGAGTGCTGGTTTTGTGGAAAATTATAGAAGCTATAGAATTTCTACAGGAAGTAGCAGTAGGATGGTTCTGAGGGACTAGCTACTTAGAGTCAGATTGTGGGATGAGGGTCTTCTACACCATATAGGACTGGCAGTTGGAGTTATACTGGAAGAGGCATTAGAGGAAGTTGGCATGGTGCTTTAGGGAATGAGAACCTGTTATAGTAGAGTAGTGATACTCATGGGAGTTAGACGACACCACATGGGAGAGGGGCATGCCAGTTACATGCAGTGTAGCCTACACTTTTGGAGAGAGAGGCTGGTCTATAGATTGTGAGAGGTTTCATTCTAGTTTCTTTTACTTTAGCCTTGATTGATACTGGTGCCTCTCATTCATTTATATCTGTGAATATTTTTAATGGATTGATCCTGGAGGTGTAGTCCACAAGTGGGGTGAATAATATTGATACACCATTGGGAACACAGTCTAGGGTAATTTATTTATGCAAGGGATGTTCACTAGAGATTAGAAAGTATTGTTTTCTTTGGGATATTTATGTCCTTGATATAACAGTCTTCGACCAGATTATGGGTATGGACCAACTAGTCACATATCGAGCCCACATAGATTGTTACCACATGAGAGTGACCTTTTTATCTCCTAGGGGTTACCAGTATGTTCATCGTGGAGAATGGGATATCCATGCAGGCCAAGAAGGGCCAATTACTAAGAAACTGGGAGAGCTCACAACTCATGTTTCTAGTCTTCACTGGATGTTGGGAGTGGTGGGAAATACGTCCTTCCACCAGATGTAGAACTATTTTAGGATGTCATTACTAATGACTTTTTTGGGTTTCCACCAGAGTGAGATGTGGAATTCACTATTGAGCTCATACCGAGGGCTGATCTAGTATCAATTCCACCTTATGAAATGGAACTAACTAAGTTTCAAGAGCTCAAAATGGAGTTGGAGGAATTGGAGGATAAAGGGTTTTTCTATCCAAGTACTTCACCTTGAGGAACACCATTTTTTTTTGAAAATAAGGCCAATGGGAGTTTATAGTTGTGTGCTAATTACCGAAAGTTGAATAAAATGATTGTAAAGAACCAATATCCTATTTTGCGTATCGATGATCTGTTTGACCATCTGAAGGAGGATTTTGTGTTCTCAAATATTTATCTGAGGTTAGGGTATCATTAGGTGAGAGTTTGGACTTCTGATATATCATGATCTTCTTTATGATTTTGTCATAATGCTGTTTGGGTTGAAAAATTCCCAAACATTGTTTATGGAATTGATGAACAAGATATTTCATCTATACATAGATCGTTTTGTGGTGGTGTTTGTGGAAGACATATTGGTGTACTCTAAGACTCATGACGATCATGACCAACATCTTGAAATTATTCTGAGTACATTGAGAGATCATCGACTATATGCCAGTCTATCTAAATGTCTATTTTGGATTGACCATGAAAATATTTTGGGGCACATCATCTCGAAAGAAGTTGTGGAAGTGGACCTAGAAAAAGTGCAAGCATTTGTCTCTTGGGAGCAGCCCAAGAATGTTTTTGATATACGAAGCTTAATCTTATTATTATAGGAGGGTCATCAAGGAATTTTCGTAATTGGTTGTAGCACATATAGGTATTAAAAATAAAGGGATAAAGTTTTATTGGAAATAAGCATGTGAGAATTATTTTTAAGAGTTGAATAAGTGCTTAAAATTAGCAACAATTTTGATATTACCTGAGTCGGGTGATGAGTACACGGTTTATAGTGACACTTCTTGGATCAGACTCAGATCTATGCTGATGCAAGTGGATCGAGTAGTTGCTTATGTGTCTCGGTAGCTAAGGCCACATGAACAGAATTACCCTATGCATGACCTTGAGTTTGAGGTAGTGGTTTATGATCTTAAGTGTTGGCAATGCTATCTTTTGGGTGAAAAGTTTACAGTTTTTATGGATAAAAAATCTTGAAGTATATTTTTTAACAGCATGACTTGAATCTTCGAAAATGAATATGAGTAGAGTTTATGCAGTCCTTTGATTTTGAACTAGCATATAAACTTGAGAAGGGTAATAGTGTGGATTATGCCTTGAGTAGGAAAAATCAGACTCAATTGGTACATGGTTCGAGTGTAGAGTGGAATATGATGACTTTACTGGCAGAAATGCATGTGGTAGTTTAAGAGAGTCAAGAGAGGATGACTCTAGCTTCTATAGTAGCAGACTCTCCACGTTCAAGATAGATCAAGGACATGAAGTATGAGTATCTAGAGTGTTTATCCATAAGGTAAATCCTTGAAGGTTGGTAGACACCTTCAAATAGGATAATATATGAAGATAATATCATCTATATGAAAATCATATTGTTGTGCCTATGAGTATGCAGGAGGATCTCATGCAAGAATTTCATGCCTCAAAATGGGAGGTACATTATAGGGTGTAGAAATGTACCATGTCCTACAATGACAGTTTTGGTGGCTAGGTATGAAAAAGGAAATAGTAGGGTTCATAATAAGATGTGTCACTTGTCAGTGGGTGAAGGTAGAACATCAACGATCTGAAGGCCTATTGCAGTCGTCGCCTATTTCAGAATTGATGTGGGATGATGTGACTATGGATTTCATGGTAGAAAATACAAAGATACTTAGGAAGAATGATGCTATTTGGGTCATTGTCGATTGACTAATGAAGGAATCACATTTATTTCCTATCAGGGAAACCTTTATAGTAGAATAGTTAGGATAACTCTATGTGAAAAGAGAGTTAGTTTGCATGGGTTTCCACAGACTATAGTTTCATATTTTGATTTTCACTTTACTTCATGCTTCTAGAAGGGCTTATAGAATGAAATTGGTACACATATTATGTTAAGTGTGGACTTCCACCCACATACAAATGGGAATTTAGAGTGTACCATATAGGTGTTAGAGGATATGCTGCGAGCATGTGTAGTTGAATTTGGTGGTTCTAGGGAGAATTACTTGGCTTTAGAATAGTTTGCCTATAAGAATAGTTATAATGAAACTATACAAATGGATCCATATGGGGAATATTCTAGTAGACCTTGTAGATCACCACTATGTTGGTTAAAGGTCGGTGAGTCAGAGATGTTGGGACTAAGTCTCATTCAAGAGACATCAGAATTGATACAGTTGATTTGGAAACATATTGCTATGGAACAAAGTAGGCAGAAGTTTTATACTGATAGACAGAGACAACCCCTAGAGTTTACAGAGGGTTATCTTGTATTCCTTCGAGTGTCACCTAGATTGGGTCACCACAAGATACAGAGGCATGCCATGTTGGCACCCAATTTCGTTGGACCATTTGAATTTCTATAGAGAATTGGGATGGTGGCATACTGATTAGCACTTCCATAGAAATTCAGAGTTATGAATGATGTTTTCCATGTGTCACAACTATGGTTTTATCAAGTTGACCCTTCTCATGGGATTTATGTGGAAGAGGTTGACCTCGAGATAGATGCATCCTTTGAGGAGAATATGATAGGTGTGGTAGGTCGTAGTGAGAAAGTGTTACGGGGAAAGACCATTTCATTAGTTCATGCCTTATGGTAACAAAGAAGTGTTCAATAGGAAACTTTTGAATGTGAAGCATACTTGAGGGCTCAATGTCCGAAATCTTTGAGAAGTTCGGGGGAGCATCTTTAGGACGTATTGTTATAAGGTGGAGAGATTATAAGATCTCGACCATTTATGGAGTCATCTTAGGCGTGTTTTTAGGTACTTTTTGAAGTTATTATGTAACATTGTTTTTCATTAGTGGCTTGGGGTGCATTAGAGTGAAATTTTGAGAAACACTAAAGGAAAATGGGGAATGCATGGTTTGTGCACGGTTTGAAAAACCGTGTGGCTAAACCGTGCCAACAGAGAGGTCCACACTACTTTCACACAGTTTTAAAAAACGTGCGAAAAAACCATGCCAATTGTGAAAACCTGTACAGAGGGGTCTTCATAGTTTCCACACAGTTTCCCCTAACCGTGCACCTCTTCCCTAGAAACCATGGATGCGAAATTTAATATCTTAAAATCCTTTTTAAAACCACCCGAACCCAACGATACACCCATATTTCAACCTTGGATTGAGCATTACAAACTCTAGGTGTTCCAAGAACCTTCTAGAGTGGTTCCAAGGTGATCAAAACACCGTTCTTCATGATCGAATTCCTGGATTTAAGGTATGCTCTCTTCCCGATAAGTGGATTTCATCCCGTTGTTATCCCATTCATTCCTCTATATTTCCTTAATCATGTCATGTAATATTTCCACCATTTCCATGGATGTAAACCTATGAGTTGAGATCTACATATTGGATTGTGGATCTAGATCTATATTTTAAATATCTTGATGCCTTTGATAATAATTTTGGTTTAGGGATTTAGATCCGAAGCTTGATCAGTGATGTTGTGCCACTTGGATTTTGAGGATTTCCTTTGGGAAAACATCCATCAATAAACTAAGGTAGGTGGTCTAAAGAAAACTTCCAGAGTTGTGATTTTGATATGTGTAGGTGAGTTTATGATTTTCTGGATTCTCTTGATGATTGATTTCCTAAATTAGAGTAATTCGGAATGTGTAATTGAAAAGTTATTTCCATGGTGGTTAATTTATAATTGAAGCATGGAACAAAGGGGGGGGGGGGTTTCCCAAATAAATACTTTGGAAATTTTTTATGGATAAGATATTGTAATTGAGATATTGAATTGATTATGTTAAGATAATTAATTGTGGTTAATTATTTATGAAATGATGATTGGATATGTAAGATAATTAATTGTGATAATTAATTGTGTTCCATGATGTTGACCAATGATAATTAATTGTGAGAATTAATTATGTGACAGGATATTGATCAAAGATAATTAATTGTGAAAATTAATTATGACAAGTTGAGATTTGATATGGATAATTAGTTGTTAATAATTAATTATGGAATGAGAATGTTGTTGATTGATGAATTAATTGATGAAATAATTAATGGGTTATGTTCTTAGTTAATTGTTGAGTTAACTATTTTACTTTGAAATGTTTAACTAATCATTGTATTAGTAATGGAATGATGTAGATAATTCTTGTGAATTAATGACTGATTAAATGTCAGAGATTTTTTTTGGTTCTAGACAAGGTGTTCTTGATAAATTAGAAGTTGGGATCTGTACATGGAATTCCTCCCCAATAGTCATCCAAGATTGAGATTATGAGGTCTTAGGTATGAAGACCTACACTGAGTGTGATATAGAGTGATAAGCATGGAGACCTACACTTAATGAGATTTTGGGTGATAGGAATGGAGACCTATACTCAATGAGATTTTGGGTGCTAGGCAGGACGACCTACACCAAATGATTAATAATAATTAATGATGATTAAAATGGGAAATATGAATTTAAAATGGTATGAATGTGATGATTAAAGATTAAATGAAAATGTGATAACTGATTAATTATTCAATATATTTATTACTTCATATACCTTCATACACTATCATTTTACTGGACTTGTTTTAGACACCATTAGTGGTGGCCTACTATGTTGTACTCACACCCTATTCGGGACGCTTGATCGACACTCAAGCATACTATGTTGTTGTAGGATAGGATAAGAGAAATGCCCTGTGATAGGTTTCTGTTTGGGATTGGAGCATGGGAGATGGAACCAGGTGTGGTTCGGGATCCACTTGAGAGTCGTTGTGTCTTTACTTTTAGTTTCATTTTAGACACTTTACACTTGCATTGTCATTGTATGTTTTTACTTTCATTTGAGTATTGTATTTTCATGTTTTTACTATCATATGACATGGTATTTTTTTAGATATTTATACACTTCCACACTTCATTTTTTTGTTTTCTTCTATTGGTGTTTTTATTCTAATAAAAGAGGGTATAGTCTCCCCAAGACTCACTTACCATACCCTCACTACTAGTCGACACCCTCTGGAATATGGGAAGGCACACTTGAGGGAATCTGGACAATCGGCTGGAGGCACCATTTAGTGGTACCCTGGCCGGGGAATCACATTAACTCATATTTCATTCAGACGAGGGATTTATTGAGAATTTATATTGAAAATGGAATTGAAAATGTACATGTTTCTCTATGTTAGGTGAGGAAAATATATTGATACATCATTGAATTTACTACTATAAGAGAAGTAGTGAATAAAGAAAGGATTTGTTGTCAGGTTCATCATTGAGGTGCTGGTTTGTGGGAATCAATGTGCCTATCGTTTTTTATCATGCATGATAAGATGATGTTTTATTGGAGACTCATAGTTGTTGATGTCATGGAATGAAAAATGCATGGGGAACATGTAATGGTGGAGAGATAAATGATTACTACATGAATAGACCTACCACTAGTGTGAACCCTAGAATGAAAAATGTTGTATGAGACTTTGGAGTTTCATGCAATGTTTCATGGAGTTTCAATAGATTTAAATATATTTGTAACATGTTTCTAAGAGCTTCATGTCAAAGTTTTAAAAATGTTCATGTAATCTAATTTTATAATATAGAAATAATAAATATAATGAATATAATATATATAATTAGATTAATAAATATAATATATAATTTTAGAAATAAATATTACAATACCTTAATATAATATTTTATTAAAAATATAATTTACAAGAATATATTAATTATTGGTATTTATTATAATAAATGATATGATAATCACTTGTAATATTATAAATAGATAAATTTTCATATTAATCTATTATTAAACATTTTGAACAATATATATTATCTATTTGTATTATTATAATCCCAAACAAAATATTTATTGTATCATAATAAAGTTTAGTGACTGACATTTTACCAAAAAATTAGTGACAGGAAAATTTTTGTTGCAAACATGATTTACAAATAAAAAATGCACTTTTACCAATAGATATACCTATATTGGAAAAAGAAATTTATTTTTTAGTGACATAATCCATATCTCCAGGTGAATCCAATTTATTTTTCGTGTATAAGTGGTTAACCATTTATTATAGGTGGCGTCAAAAAAATCACACAACAAGGATTCACAACACTTATGAAAACAAAACAATTAGGGGATAACAATCTCTATGATTTTAAGTGGTACAAAAACCATGGATAAAATCAATATCAAAATGTCAAAAATCTGTAAAGGAATGAGAAAAATTCCCCTTACGATTCAATTCAATGAAAATTATTTAATATCTTCATCAATCTGGTGTAAACTATCATTCAAAAAGATAATATGAGCAGAAATGCATCCTGTTAGTTACAACTGATGTGAAAAAACGAAATCCGCGACTTGAAAGAAATTATTTTTACAAAATTTTCTGCACTAAAAATAATGGGTATATGTAAAGGGAACTCGAACCGAATGAAGAAACAAAGTTCCATGAATGTAAGGGAAAAGGCTTAGGTTCTTCCCATATCAATAGGAAGTAAGCCGAAACGAACAAAGGAAATATCTTTTCTTTAGATTGGACATATATAAAACTAGTGACATTTGATATGTTTTTAATTGACCATTAAAGGACGATCTCATCAAATTCATGTGGTATAACCATTTAAAAGGCTTCATACATTTGAAAAAAAGGATGATATAATTATCCTCCTTTAAAACAACTTTTAATTCCATTAATTAAGTCGTTAAAGCCATTTATAGTAAAAAAAGATGTCAAAAGGGGAAAAATGGAAATGATAGAAAATCTAGAACATTCTACCATTGGGTGCTACTATTAAGTGCTACCACCATAGCTTAACCATCATGTGCCATTGATAGGGTTATACCACTAGTCTGATACTACTAGTTCTACTTCCAGGGTGATACCGTTAGGTTCTACTGCTAGTGAACTATATTAATGTGTTATTTCCAGGATGCTACTGCTAGTGTGCTACCATCATATGATACCACTGGGGTTCTATCGTCAGGTGCTATTGCTAGTGTGATATTGTTAGGTTATAATTCCAGTGTACTACTTTCATGTTCTACTTCTAGGGTGCTATCATTAAGTGCTATCACCAAACTCTAAAACACCCTCTTTTCCCCCAAAACACCTTTCAACTCTTTCCTTTCTCCTATAAACACCTTTGGACTTCCCTCAAACACAGCTATTACATGACTTCACACAATGTAATGGGATATAAGGTCTAGTCCATTACATCAAACACCTCTCAATCTATTCTCATATTCAATAATGAAAAATAACATGGATGGTTAGAGGGAAAAGGTACAAACATCTATCCCATTGGGATAACTCTCAAGGATCCCATTACATAAGAATCACCATTGTAAACCAAAATCACCAACCAGAGTAAAATTGTTCACAACACTTAGCACAAACAAACAATACCATCTCAGCCTCTTTACAGTCCAAGGGAAAAAATTCCACAACCATCTCACAAAATATCCCCAAGTACATTACATCTCCCATGTCAAGATACTATCCACTTTAGGCAAAATGAGTTTCCTGTATTATTTCAATCGCATCAAAGTATAATGTGTCTTGATTAGGAATAATGTTTTCTATAATTCACATGCATTTAAATATTTATCTCATATCATTTTAATAATGAATAATCACATCACATATATAATAGAAAGGTAAAAAAATCACATAAAATAAAAACAAGGATATAAAAATCTTAAAACTACTCAAAATAACTATGGGTACTGGGCCTAAATATGCGTCTGATGCTCCCTTGTACTCTACTCTAGGCCACCATTCCTTCACAACACACAAACAAAGGGAATTGTTTATTCTCATAGCACCTTCTCTTGACAATCCAACATATATGATGGACACTCCATGAACATCATGTCATCCTTGATATCCAAATCTCCCCAATCAATGAAATGGGAGTCATTTTGAAGATACTTATGAATTTTAGAGATGTAGAATAAATCATGGATCTGGTCCAGTCATAAAAGAAGTTCCAATGGGTAATCCTACTTTCCAATGTGACCCAACACCTAGAATGGAATAATAAACTAGATAAATAGATCACCATCCATACTGAATCTCTGCTTCCCACATAGAGGGTAAACCATCAAGAACCTATTATCTCAATCCTCATACTCTAAGGGACTCCTCCAGCGATCAACATAAGACTTCTACCTATCCTACACTTCTTTCATCAACTCTTGTATCAAATCAACCTTCTATATCATGCTCGACAACACATTTGGTCCAAGAACTACTGACTCCTAAACATCATCCCAAGACAATGTATAATGACCCTAATTACCATATAAAGGCTCAAACGGGGCTATGCCGATGGATGAGTGATAAATATTATTGAAGGAAAACTAGACCAAAGGAATGTTATTTTACCAAGATCTTCCATATCCTATGATAAAAACCTACAACATATATTCCATTGTGTGGATAATCCACTCTATCTATCTACATTTCTGAGGGTGGAAAGAAGTGTTGATACATAACTAATATCCAAAAGTATGTAAAAATACTTTCATGAATCACGAAGTAAAATGTGTATCCTTATATGAGACAATGGGCCTTGTAACTCTATGAAACTACACCACGTCATCCACAAAACTCTTAGCCAAATCATCTATGACGCCCATCTCCCTGATCGCTAGTAAGTGGGATGATTGCATCAGAAAATCCATGATTACCAAGATAGCATCACAAAATCTAAAAAAATGGGGTAACCCAATGAAACAATCAGTCAATATTTCATCCCATGTACACTTGAGAACATCCCAAGGCTACAAAAATAAACTAGGAACATGGTGCTTAAAATTTATCTTCTATGGGCCACAAAAACTACATCCTCAATCCATGGTACATCTTGGATACTTTAAGGTGTACTGAAAAGGTGATCTGGGAAACTCATGTAGAACTCCATCATGCATCATTGTTGGAAAAAACATCCTCCCTTGAAACAACATCAAGTTATGACTATCCTCCAGCCATCCCTCTAAAGCATCACCACATGCAACATAATCACACATCACCACTACCTCTGAGTCTTCCCACTGAGACTCCATCACTTCCTACATCAGAGAAGAATGAACTGTTATCTAAATAAATCAACCACCACCAATAACCACCATTTCATCCAAGTGTAAGTCTACCAACTATTCCATTTAATTTTAGGCATCCCTAGACTCCCGAACCACATCCTTTGACAGATTTTTTTATCAAATCACTAACCACAACATTCCCCTTACCTAAGATATAGGAGATCTCAAAATCATAGTCTTGTAGAAACTCCATCCACTTCTGTTGTCACAGATTCAGATCATGATGGAAAATGACATATCTCAAACTCTTGTGATATGTGAAGACAAGAAATCACTCCCCAATGAGGTAATGTCACCAGAAATTCAACATAAACACAACCATTGTGTGGTCCAGATCATGGGTGTAATAGTGTTATGGGGATGTAAGTACCTAGACACAAATGAGATTTCCTATTTCAGTTGAATCAAAATAAATCCCAATCCTATAAGTGAAGAATAAAAGAAAACTTCAAATATCAACCCCTCTACCATAAATTAGTTCACTAGAACACTGATCAACTACCACTTCAGTTAGTCAAACACTGCATGACACCAATCAATCTTGATAAAATCCTTGTCCTTCCTGGTCAAAGATGCCAATGCTTCTGTAATCTATGAGAAATACGACATAAACCTCTGATAATATACTGCATTACCTAAGATGATATAAACCTTTTCCACATTCTTGGGTGATACGAAATAAAAAAATTCTTCAAACATCGATAGTTCTACACCCAAACCCTTATGATACACCACATACCCAAGGAAATGAACCTATTATGTTCAAAATTTACACTTGGAGAACTTTACATGGAGATTATGGAATCAAAATACCAATAAGATGGCTATGAGATAATAAAAATTATCCTCCTCAATCTCTGAATAGATCAATATGTCATCAATGAAACTGACAATGAAATGGTCTAGGAATTCACGAAAAATGGTGTTAATGAGACCAATGAACACAATGGGTGAATTCATGAAATTGATTGACATAAACCTAAACATGATGTGACCATACCTATATATAAAGGTAGTCTTTAGGAAAACATCCTTCATTAGACATAGCTAGTGATATCCAGACCAGAAATCAATTTTGGAGAACCAACTATCTCCACTCAGTTGGTCAAAAAGATCATCGATCTCAGAAGAGTAGGGTGATTCTTGATATTCACATGGTTCAACCCCTAGTAGTCTATGATCAACCTCAAAATACCATATTCATTCTTAGAGAATAACATATGAGCACCCCATAATTAAAAACTATGTCAGATGAGACCTTTCTGCATCAGATCATCTATTTGAATCTGCAACTCCCATAACTCAAAGGGTGGCATTAGATTATGGTTCATCAGAGTTAAAAAAGCATCAGGTTGAAAGTATATACCAAAGTCAATATCACATTGAGGGGGTAGATTCACAACCACTATAGAAAAAAATTCAAAAAATCACTTATAATCCCAAGATCCTACTCCATCCCAACACCTAATGATTCCACATAAAACCTAACCATCAATGAAATAAAGGTTTCCACGTATATATTTTCCACTTGAAAACCATTCCCAACAATGAAAACTGCACAGTGTCCATCAAAATCTGATAACAATACTCTCCTCTTAAAACAATCGATAATAGAACACATCGAATATAGATAGTCGATGCTCAGGATGACATAGTATATAAAGAAAGAATAGGTCCCCATGTGGAATGATGTGGCCCCATCATTAGTTTGAACCCTGAGAACATATCAAACATGCTTTTTTTACTCTAAATTTCATAGTTAATAGTGGGGCACATGAATTCTCTATATGTCTAGTCATAGAGAATGAACTAGTGTGGGAGGAACAAAGGAGTGTGAAAATACAAAATCAAATAAAACATAAACCAAGTTAGATGATAAACTTACCTCTAATGATATATGGACAGTCTTGTATTGCTGCCTCCGCTGTATGAAATTGACCATTTCCAAATCCTCTACCTATCTGCTGATGTCCAACTCTATGTCCATGCTCAGGTTGAGAACCCTAAACATGATGAACATCCTGAGGTTGAGCTCTACATTCCCCATCTAATCTGGTTAGAGCATAATAATCCTTCCCCTTCTATTGAAATGACCTTTCTAGAAAATACCATTGAAGATGACACTGAACCAGACCACCTCCACCAAATTGAGCTTAAAGGATCAATGTGCATCGATTCAGATGATGTCCATGCACCCTATATAAAAAACACCATCCTAAATCTATAATAAGAGCCAAGAACAACTTTCCTCAAAAGATCAGAAAGGAAACTATTGAGGAAAAGTCCTTACTGGAAAAAATCATGGAGGCCCTAGTGGCATAAATCTACTGCTATAAACTATGACCCTCAAGTAACCCAGATGACCCCTCTTTCATGGTAAAACTCCTTGAAAGTTTATGAAATGTATCACCTAAACATTCTTCAGGACACCCTTGTTCATTAGAAACATACATGGGGTCACTATATACTGTATAGAAGGATGGAGTGCCTAATCTAGACATCAGGCATGTGACTCATCTTCTTGAAAATATTAAGGGGGGATGAAATTCTATAGATCCTTGAAATTGATACCAAGGTCTAATACTGACATGATACCACGCTGAAGAGAGAGTATATATTACCTCTTTATTTCCTTCATGGTTGAAAAAAGAAACTCCACATAGAAATCATTTAGAAATTTAACCCATGAAACATATGTTCCTTATGCTCACAAACATAAAATGTCCACCACATACACAAAGCTCCCCGTATCTGACTATATTTCAAGGGGACTAAGTACATTATCGAGGTCCATATCAAACTAAAATATATCCCTAGCTCCTTTATCTAGTTATCTGTCCCCATATCATAAATACAACTCACATACTTCCCCAAATCCTTCTGCTAAAAGTAACTCAATGTCCTCTGCCACTGGTTATACACCTTAATTAGATCAACCCTCTAGTGATCAACAAGATCAGCTTGTTGGGACTCTACTACCTGAGCTATAGGCATATGTGGACTAGGGACCATAGATTAAAAGGGAAACAACGATTTCCTATTCTTTAGTAGTATTTAATTTTATTAAGATTTATTAAAATCATTTTAACTTATTTCAAATTTCCCAGAACCAAAACCACAAAATCCAAAAAAGAAAACAAGTCATTAGGATTCATGTTCCTCTCGTAGGTGTATACATTATACATAGGTTTACCATATTTGGTTGTTCAATAAGATCAAAGTCTATGAACTAGATCATTGGGACCCTAAAATTCCATGTCCTAGTTACTCTACCTAGATTTTGTCACACACCAATGTAAACGAGCATTATTTCCATACCAAACCACGAAATACTCATTGTGCCTAACTCTTGACTTCATCATATATCTCAACCATCACCATTTATTCCACTCTTTCATGATCCCCTCACTCTAAAGGTACCCCTTTTGGATTGGAAATGAAGAAAGTGAGATGATGGCTTCCGGGACTCAACCCTTGTAGGTGCTGGGTTAGAAACTAGTACCATGAGTATACAAATATTATGATATGGGAGGTATTACCCACTATAAGAAAAATGATATATAGGATGAATCAAACTCAACAAACCCCATGAAATAATATAAGTAAACCCCAAATAATATAACAATAAATGTATAAATAAAATAGACACATATAAATGTCTCCCCAAATGTACCAAAATAAATGATAAGGGTGTGACACAACAACTGCCCAAATTTCCTTGCTAGTAATGCTCAACAAGGTTTTCATAATCCTCTTAGAAACCTAAAAAATTGTTTTTATACATAAGTTGACCATATAAGTATATTTAGTAGAGTAACTAAAATCTCTCACACACACGCCAAAGAAGAATATTAATACCCCCATGAGAAACAAAAAAACCAAATAACACTTAATCAAGTAAACAATCAAAACCCATTCTCCCCAAGGCACACTCACCAAATAACGCATCCAAGTATAATAACATAATAAGAATCATATTGATAAAGGGTATCCCACACCTCTTTCCCAATAATTTTCCACAATTACACCCCAACATCGTACATATTGGAACTTCCATATATTCCACCTATCACAACGCTACACCACCACCCCATAACAAGGAAACATCCCATGAAATCTCACCCAAATACACCTGGGTCATCAAATCACACCTCATCTGAAGACACTTCATCCATCACATCACATCACATCCACAACAGTAACTTGGGAAGTAGGGTATCATAAAAATGATGGATATCAACCTTGTATCCTGCTCCTACTATGCATAACCCACAACATAAGCCATATAATAATATCACATCCTACCTATAGACACCTGGGACGTCAAAAAACATCACAAATATTCACTTTTGCCTTCTGGACATCACAAACTATGAATATAAATCACATATGAAGAGAGAGAGGGAAATATGGGGTATCTAGCTGTCCATCAATGACATCATGATGTTGGTAAAAACAACCCCATATATATATCGGTGTTTGAATGAAGTTCTTGATGTGGGTGGGGTGAATATAGAAATAAAAAAGAATATACAAATATATATACTATCCACAAACACAATCCAAACCAATGGGTTCATGACAAAAAATGGGTACCAACCAACCCACAACATTACCCACTTTAATTTCCGCCTCTATATGAACCCCACCACACAACAACCGTAAGACACGATCCACCATTATAAATTAATCCTTTGTATATATAACTAATTTACCAACAAAATAACATTTTAATAGGCCACTCATTTCATATTCCAATCCCATTAATTCATTAATTAACCATTTCAACCACATAGCCCATAGTTAATTCATTTGTTAACCATGACCATTTCAAATCATTATCATGTATGTAATTCCATTACTACTTGGGAAACTAGAATAACACATAACATCACAACAATATACAACCAATCATCTTAATGCCATTAATTGCACACAACACCACCATTTCATAGGCACAACCACCTCCCTATCAGAAACACCATATTACCACCACATTCCATCACAACCTCCCCATAGAATGGTTACACAACCCATTACACCAACACACCACAACAACACACCACACATTCACACATTCCACAACACTTATTCACATCATGACAGAAAATTTTCCAAATTTTCAATGTGTTTTCCATTATATCCATATCATTAGTTTTGGGGCATTATCCAACAAGCCATATATCTAGATACAACCAATTTATTAGCTGAGTATAAGTGGTTAAAAATTTATTCAAGGTGGAATCAAAATAATCATGAAAAATGGTTTCACAAAACATATCAAAATAGAACAAAAAGGGGATACCAACTACCATGATTTTTAATTATAAAAAAAGATAGATAAAATAAATAACAAAATATAAAAAATATGTAAAACCATGAAAAATATTCCCCTTACCCTTTGATTAAATTAAACCAATTTATTATCTTCATTAATCTAGTGTATACTATATTTCCAAAAGATTATATAAGATAGAACTCTTCCCACAAGTTAAAACTAAAAATAAATGAATGAATCCCATACCTAGAAGAAACAATCTCTACAAAATTTACTGAAGCAAAAATAAGGGGTGCACACACAAGAGGAATGATGCTACAGGGGTCTCAAACCAACTATAGAAACAAAGTTCCACAACTCCAAGTGGAAAGGATCTAGAACCTGGAATCTCAAGATAATGGAAGATATAAATAATTAAAGAAAGATATTCACTTTAGAATGAATAGATCCAAAACTAAGTGGATTTGATATGGTTTTAATTGACCATTAAAAACATATATCATCAAATACATGTAGTGTATCCATTTAAGAGGATCCTAAAATTTTTGTAATATAAGATATAATTTTACTCCTTTAAAAATTCTTTAATTCCACTAATAAAGTATTTAAAACCATTTTTCAACAAAAAAAGCCACCCAATAGGAAAAACAAGAAATTTTGGAAAATCTAGAACATGCTTCTATTTGGTGATACTGTTATGTGATACCACTTGGGAACTACGATCAGGTACTACCTATAGGGTGCTACCATCAAGTATTAATTCTATATTTCTACCATCAAGTGATACCTCCAGTGTTCTACCATCATGTTCTATAACTAGGTTGCTACTATTAGGTTCCACTCCTAGTGAGCTACCATCATAGTGTTGCTGTTAGGTACTACTTACAATATGTTACCATCATGTTCTACTATTATGGTTATACCATTATGTGATACCACTATTATGCTACCATCTATTTCTATCCCTAGGGTGCTACCTTCAGGTGCTACAACCAGTGTTCTATCGTCAGGTGTTGCCGCTTGGGTACTACCTTCAAGTGATACCGCCAGGGTGCTACCACCATGTTCAACCAATAGAGTGCTACAATCAAGTGATACCTTTAGTGTGCTACCATCAGGTTATACATATCGGGTGTTACCATCATGTGCTACCACAACCTCCAAAACACCCCCTTTCCCAACAAAATAACCTCCAAACTCTTCCCTTACTTCTACAATCACCTCTAGAATTCCCCAGAACACCTCAATCACCAGATTTTCCAAAACATAATGTTTTAGAAGGTATAGTCCATTAAAATCATCATCTCAAAAGTCTTATGATTCTATAAGACTTATTATTCCTCATAAAAAGTAATTGGATGTATTTCAATTCTTTTAGAATACTTCAAAACCCACCAAACATCATTAGGATCACTCCATCAATCTTTAATCATACAAAAACTTCTTAAATTTTTCAAAATTTCCCCAATTGCTTCAAATAAATTATTTTAGTCTCTTAATTATTATTGAAAACAAATTAAAACAAATAAAATCTTCATTAAAAACTGGAAAACAACTCCAATATATCCCTTTTTTATTTTTTGGAAAAATCAATCATCTTTTTCAAACAGTCTCAGGTTTATTTTAGAACTAATAAAATCACACGAGAAATATCAAATCACAATTGTTATCAATGAAAAGAGTCTTTCACCACACATGAAAATAAGGATATCTTTTGGAGATAATACCATTACTCAATTATAATTAATTTTTCCATGTGAATAAAATGAACACACCCTCAATGAAAACATCTTCACTAAATTTAGTTTTAAAAAAATTGGAGTGGAAACCACTTTTGATTCATTCATTTAAAACATTTTCAACAATTCTTTGGAATATATTTTTTTGGATTGAAAAATGTAATCATCCACTTACAAAACATAAAACACCATGAAATATCCAATTTCTTTGTGAAAAGATACCTCAAAATATAACTTCATTATTTTTAAAAAATATTCACAGAGATACTCTTGTTCAATTGAGAATATTATCTCATCATCATCGATCACAACAATGAGAGTAAATATGGTGTATTCTTTCACATAAAAGCATCCATTATCTTTCATTTTGTGATTTATGATTCTTCAAGAATCCATCATGTTTGGAGTTCCAATCCCATGAATCCTGTTTCAAACTATATGTGGATCTATTCAACATTCAAACCGTTATTCCACTATTATTAGGAATAAACCAATCAGGTTACTCAAGAATGACTTCATCTTCATAATCCCCATAAGGGAACACTAACATTACGTCTATTTTTAACTATATATTTTCTATTATATTTCACTAGTAAAAATATCTTGATGGATTGTAACCATGAAATTTGAGAAAAATGTTTCTTCAAAATCAATGCCTTCCATTTCATAGTATCCTTTGAAAAAATGGATCTTTGATCCTTGACACCTCTACTTTCTCATTAAGTTCATTTCTAAAAACTCATGTTATACCTATATTTTTTTCTATCCTTGGAAGATCATTCCAAGTACTGTTATTATAAATTTGATATATCTCTTAATTTAGGGGATTTATCCACTCTTCATATTTAACTACCTCTAAAACTAATTTTGGTTCAATTTGTTAAACGAGAGAAATGTGGTTTTCAATTCTCAACCTTCTTCTTATTAAAATGATGCCTCTTGATTACCAATTATATTTTAAATATCAAAATACTTATTCAGACTAAAATGTATCATTATCTGATTCCTTAAAAACCCTCATCAATAGAATTCCAATATGAATCAATATCTTCTATATTCTATATGTTTCCTAACTATTCAACAGTTTGGTCATATAAAATTTTCTCATTATTAGCCTATGAAAACAATCTATTGCACTAAGTGAAACCCCTATATTTGTATCAATTTCAATTATTTTAACACCACAATAGTCAAAAAAATTATGAATTATTTTGTTCAAATATTTATATCCACTTCCATCTAAAAGGTGACACATAAAAATTGCATTAAATTTATCTTCATAAAATTTACCCAGATTACTAATGATGATCTTTATAAAACATGGTATTTTAAAAATTTGATGTATTTAATTGTGGGATTCCTTTGGAACCATGTCATATAAATTTTTATTTACATTATCATGTCTCATCAAACATCTATTTAGAATTTGGATAATGCTTCTCACAACTTCTCTCCAAAATAATTTAGAATGTTTGTGATCAGATAATATTGTCCTACCCATTTGAAAAATGATTTGGTTTTTCCTCTAAATAATTCCATATTATTTTGGTGTGTAGGGAGTATTGAATTTATATTTAATTCCATGTTTTTCTAAATAATTATAAAATTAATTTAATCTCAATTTAAGACCATTATCTATTATCATCTTTAATATGAACACTCCCATCTCTTTTTCAACATCTATTCTAAGGATCTTGAACCATTTAACTACATTGGACTTATGATTCATGAACATGAAAATAGTTATATTGGTGAAAAAATTGATTAATGTAATTAAATGAAAAAAACCAATGGTAGAATATTTTCTCATGGAGCTATATATACCTCAAAGAATGATTTTAGGTGTTTTTAATGATTGTATATCCACTTTTGTGTGTGTGTATTAGTCCACACTTTTTTCATTTTTAATTTTTTTCTTTCCATTTTATTTTGGGGATGGTCTCTTACCATTTCATGTCTTGAGATTTTACTTAGTCTCCTTTATCCAAGGTGGAAAAGTCTCATGTGCTACAATTCATTCAATTCTTTTTCACTCAAGTATCATGAGTTTGTTAGGTCATGAAGTTGGAACAAATTTATTCTATTCTTTGGAACTATCATCTTTTTCAATCATTTTCTTGATACACCCTTAAATGTTGGATGATAGTTATCTATATTGAAAAGATCCTCCTATATAACATTTTTCAATCTCACAGAATTAAGAACAATATGGGAAATATTATTTCTATATAATAATTCAAAAAAAAATATTCAACAGAATTTTACACAATGATTTTCTTATATGGTCAAGCTCAAGATCATATCACCATGATCATAGACAATTCCACTTTTTATTAATTTCGTGTCTAAAATATATTTCCTTCTATTCCCTTATTCTCTTTCACCAAACCAACAAATACATATTCTAGAAACTTTTCCATCCTCGATAGCTAATGAAAATTATTCATAAAATAAAAATTTATGAATTCTATGAATACCCTTATATTATTACTAGCTAAAAAAAACATTATCTCAAATTATTTCATTAGATCTATGAACAAAAATCAACTTATCAAAATAACATAGCATAAAATACTACATAAACAAATGTGCCTGTTTATTTAAATTATAAACTAGAATTTAATCATCACATTGTAATACACGATTTATTTTTTTGGTTCCTATTCTTATTTAGTAAGAAAAAAAATCATGAACCATAGAAAATTAAAAGATAAAACAAATCATAACATGAAAATGATATGAAAAAAGAAAACTCTATTTGAAATATCATATGAATAAACTTGAATCAGAACTTAGATGTGAAGTTTTACACCTTGAATATCAATTAAAACACCATCATGTTTGTTTTTTATGAAAATATAATTATAAAAATCACAATTTTTCCAAAACCTTCTAAAATTTTCACGAAGTAAAAATATATAGTATTTTCAACAAGATGTTATGTTTTGAAAAAAAACGTACACTTAGACATGAACTCTTATGATCAGTAAAGGATAACATTCGATGAAGTCTTATATAACAAACTCAAATGATCACATTAATCCAATGGATTACACTCATGTAAAAGGTTTATTATCTCAACACCTAGAAATAATTATGATTCTTGAAGACATATGATTCAGACAAAAAACTAATACAATTGGATCTATATCTTATATAACACTTTAAACACCCACTAAACATCATCAAGATCACTCCATCTATCTCTAGGAATCTTAAAAACATCTAATTTTTTTAATAGAACCTTTATAGCTTCAGATAATTTCTTTCAATCTCATCAATAATATAGAAAACAATTGTAAAAAAATAAATAATTTATCAAAAAATATAGGGGTACATCAAATAACATTTCATCTCTTGATCATATTATGGAATAAGTGCTAGGGATAAATACTTTTTTATATATTTATCAGAGGCATGGATTATACTTAGTGTTTTCTAAATTTGGATATATGATCTTCCATCCATTTTTGGTTAAAAAAATTATAAGGATAAGAACTTTATATATATATATATATATAAAATAGGGGACAAGATATTGTTCATCCCGAACCAATTTAACATTTAAAATTTCACCCCAATATAAGATTTATTTTAATTATTTAATTTAATTTACTATTACATGTCTGATTATTTATTTAAATGTTTTTATTCTTTATAAAGTATAACCAATTTTAGAGTGTGATCCTAAAATATTCACTTTTCATCCATAGAAGTTTCACTCAATATCCTTAATCCACCACTTTACCTTATTTAATATACTCATATTTAATAGTATTTATGGAATAAATAAATTTATCTATATCTAAAATGTCATTTTTTGGACCCTCTTTGACTTATTTATTCTTTATATTATTTTTTCAATTCACTTTATGTTTAAATGCTTCATTTTTTACACAGTTCACTTTATTCTTGCACTCCAATTTATTGACATACGTATGGTGTTTATTTAATTTGTTTTGAATAAGTTATTCAATTCTACCCCTTGAAAGCTATCTTTTTAGGAAAATATTTTGTTTTCAATAAAACTATTAAAATATTATATTTTTCAACTCTAACAAGTTGGAGGGAAAATATCCAGTCGATAAACTTTATTTATTCTATTTAAATATAATCCTAAGTCTCTTACCGTATTCATATCCCTTTGTTTTATATGGAACTAATTATATCATTGGAAATTTTGGATAGATTCATTTTTTATCACTATAATCCTACCATGTTTTCTTTCCATTTATAAAACTTATTACATTACCATAAATGATTAATTTTTTTATCTTGATGAAATTTCTTAGTTTGATTCAAATTTTTATATGAATTATATTATAATATAAGTAATGAGTGGTTATGTTAATGATTTGTTCCATCGCTTTAAAATGAACATGAAAAATAAAATCTTCTTAAGATATCCTTAGATAGAAACTTATCAAAAAATAATACTTTTGAAGTTTAACTAACTTTAGAGAAATCTATTGAAAGTTTATATGATTATTATCTATTTAATACCGGCAAAACACATGAATATTCAGTAACAAAAGAGGATAAATACCTAATAATATCAATGATGATCATATCATTATCACATAAATCAAATTAAGATGTGAAAATAAGGTTTCTACTTCTAAATTTTTATTAGCACATAATTCTGAAAATTAATTGAAGAAAAAAGGTTAAGTAATTGATTTAAAAAACAATTCATTTTACTAAGTGGAAATATCATACTTCAGACATATAGTGGAAAAATAAGAAAAAAATATATAATTTCTTATTTTTATTTATTTATATTCTAAAAATGGGAATAAAATATCCATTTAATACATTCATTTTTAATATTAATCAATTAAAGAAGAAAACGAACAACCATAGTTTTTTTGTAAAATATCCATCCATTCAAGAACAAGATGTTGATGATTCATGTTTTGATTTTTGAAGTTTAAACAATGATAAAAAATAGATTAGTGTCATAACCAACAATATAAATTGTTAAAAATCATTATATTTCTCCTCATAAATTGAAAAATAGTAACCTTATAGTCCACAAGACTAGATTGACACTAATAATTTAACATTAATTTATATAGATAAATACTTTCCTTTCATAAAAATGATTTAATAATTGATGAGTATGATCATTATTTCACATCATAAAATCATTCTATCGAAGGATTCAAGCGTAGAATCCCTCTATCGGTGATCTACACAAGCACTCAAAACCACTAAATGTCATCATAGAAATATCTAGGTGTTAGAACGAAAGATCATAAAAATTGAATTTTACATAATTGATTTTGAAAAGAACCATTTTAGATCGAAGGATTATTATTATACACTATAGACTTGATAGGATGGAAGAGGAAAACTCTCCCTTAATGAGATAATTATAGGATAATTGATCTCTAGGGATTGAGAAGATTCACTAGAATGTGTCATACAAAACAATTACAATAACTAGACTATATTTAGACAATTACATAACTGGGTGTTTATAGACCTAGGGTTAGAGAATAATAATTGAACATGGGACCTTATAATTCTTTTAATTCCTGATGAACCTTATCTATAAATAATAATAATAATAATAATATTTAACAGATATGCACTATGATCATGAATAAATAAATATAATTTAATCAAATAAATAAATTAATATTTATTCAAATAATATTTAATATGTCATTTTTCATCAGACCATTAAATTCTATCCACAAACCCTCTTTAACATTTATTAGATACTGAATAATGACTATTTATTTAAAAAAAATACAATAGAATTGTTTTTTGATAAATAAATAAATATCATATTCACTAAAATAATGAATAAATATTAATTAATTAATAAAATCAAATATATTTTCTTTAATAACCAGTGACCGAATATTCGTGATTAACCAAACTTGAATAATTAGTAAACCACACATTAGAATAATATTGATTAATTAATTTAAATTAATATAGAATGAAACTAAGGTTATATATACACTTAGTGTGTGACCCTATAGGGCCCTTTTATAGTATTATTAGGCAATACCACCCTAATGTATTTGGTTTTGTCTAGAAACATTCTATGAAACCCATAGATAAATAAGTTAATATCATAATGAAATACAACCTCCTATGAATGTACACAATGTAATATAATCTATTTTTCTCATTATCTCCATTCAAGATGGTTTCCTATTGGTATCATCAACCATTGTATTTGATCTCTATATATTTGATTTTTTGGAAATGAACTAGCTGTTAGAATTCTATGGTAATGGACTTAATTAAGTACTTCCATTTTTAACAAGGGATTGAGATATAAACATCCATTAATGAAAAAAATGTATAAATACTTTCTCACAATATTCATTAATGTAATATCACTTGTGATGCCCCAAACATATCCTACTTCACCATGAGAATATTCCATCATAGTTGTCATTAATTCGTCAAAGTATATATCTCATGATATGATTTAATAATAATATTAAAGTCTGATAACTATTACACATATCAATAGATAGGAATATCCAACGAAACAAATACATGTGGATTTTTTAATGGAGGCTCAAGTTATCATAACCTTCTTATCATGATTATACCAAGGATGTGATTCTTGTGAATAAGTCTGAACATTTTATAATCCTCCTACCCCTAATATTTTATATCTTATGTGTCTCATTAGTTTATATCATCCAACAACATAACATGTTTTTAAGGATACTTTCATTATGACTGTGGGTTCTCATAATAGTGAGGAACTATTATGATCTTTAATTTAGAAATTTATCCTCAATATATTGTCACATAAAATGGAATGTATAAGAACAACCATGATGTGATAAGAATTTGATTAATATTCAAAACGATGTGTACATGTAATAATAAAGTGTATAAAAGATGGTCTTAGTGAACCAACCTCAATAAAATCCCTCTTCAACTAGATGTAAATTCTACCAAACTTTAGTTTTATATCTATTGAATGATATTAAAACTTCTTAGATAGAGATTTATTATTGGGTTTAATCACATTCTCCTCTATGGAAATTTTTTTCATAATTATTTAACCTCTATAGATAAAATATCTCAAGAGGTGATACTTATTTAGTATGTGATTTATCTATTGGTGGGATATTGGATCATTTTTTAGAGTCAGCATTGCAATATTATAACAATATACTATGATAGATACTTTAATATTTGGAACTACACCAATCTCTTGTAAAATGTTTCATTTCCAAATAGCTTATCCCAATGCATCAGAAACCACTATATACTCAAACTCTACTTTATAATCAATGAAAACTAGTTACATTAAACTATTATATATCATACCTCTTCCTTTAAAATTAAATACATATCACATAAATGAAATTACATTATTATTAATTTTTTGAAACTTCAATTTGTATAAACCCTGATGACTAGTGCCTAGGATCTTCCGTATACCAATAAGATATCCTTAGTTCACCATAGATATGTTAGGAATTTTTTTTATAGTAGATCAATTTTGTTCACATGGATCAACTTGATATTCTATATACCATGATCAAGGATTAGGAATCATAAATATTAGTGTATAACAAAGAAAACAAGGTCAGTCATATCATAGAATCATATATAATCTTACTGAGTCTCTCTATCTCACACATATTATATTTGAGGAGAAATTTTCTTGGAAAGATATATACCACATGACACTGGAAAAAATCCCCTTTTAGATTGTTCCATACTAAATCACTTTAGTATCTATTCAATGTATATACTTTGACATATCCTAAGAATCCTCTTCAATTGATCTTGTTTCCTAGGATGTTGGATGATTCAGAAAATACCTTTGTGTATAAGAACATGTTTAACCACTCTTTAAATAACTATAAGATTGTATTTCATTTAAAATAAGTAATTTTTTATAAACATATAATATTAGGAACACAACCTCACTCCCACTAAAATACTTTTAAACACATGACTCACATCCATTAATTATAAAACCAAATTCTATTATGACTTCATCAAACTGAAAGCTCCATGAAATGAATTCTTTATTCAATCCATAAATAGTTCTCCACAAAATGTATACTATTTTTCGAATTACTTTTAGTCACATACCCTTCAAATTGTGACATATAGTTATATTCATAAAGGATCCCATTAAGGAAAAATATTTTTATATCCACATACCAAATATCATATTCATGGAAAAAACCATAGCATGTAAAATTTGGATGGATTTAAGAATGGATAATGTAGAATAGGTTTAACCATCATCTATACCCTGATCCTATTTAATCCCTTTATCTGCTATCCATGATTTATTGGTACTCAATTTATCTTCCATGTCCAATTTTCTCTTGAATAACCATTTGTATATGATGATATTTATATCAACTAATAGATCAAAAAACCTATATATTGTTTGGATACATTGAATTTATCTCATAATTCAAGGATACTTTCTATCTTTTAGATTCTAAGATCACTACTTCCTTGTTGTATGTAAGAAAATCATTGTTATCAACTAATAATAAGTCACCAAAAATAATTACTATAAAAACATATATTTTTAGTTCAATAATATGTATGGTGAATCTACACAGTACTTGTGTCTAAATAGCAACATATTACACATGGACCAATGTAATGTGTTACTGTGAGAAATCTTATATATTTTAAGCATAAACTTCATTAAAGTTAATTTTCCCCCCACAATACCTTTTGGGGATGTCCTACCTATTAAGAAAAATTTCATGACTAGAGACTCTTACTTTCTTGTTTAGGGGTCATATAGATAATATCACATTGTTTTAATAATATATCCTATAAAGATACACTTTGTTCCCATGGGTTCTATTTTGTTTCCATAGGTGGCCTTATCAAATGCCTCACAACCCTATTAATGAATATGTGATTAAATAGTCTTATTTCCACTCCATAACTCAAAGGGAATACCATTTTCCACTTTAGTTGGTATATATTTTAGTGTATATATAGAAGTTTTTAAAAAAAAATCCAAATAGATAATGGAATACATGGAAGAATTATCATCAACCTTATGATGTAAAGTAAGGTATGATTTATTCTTTCAATAGAACCATTCCACTATGGTGTATAAGGTGGAATGTGTTGAGATAGAATCCAATAATCCTATTTGAATTTGGTAAATTATTTATCAAGATACTCACCAATCTGATCCGAATGAAGATTATTTTTCTTCATACTAATTTGATTATCTAGTTCATTATTGATATAATTGAATTTATCAAAGGATTAATACATATACCACATCAGGTATATCTAACCATATATACTCAAGTCAGCAGTAAAATCTAAGAAGTACGAATATCCACATCTAGATTGAATTGGAAATATTCTGCACACATTTGTGTGTAACAATTCTATAAGATCTATGAAACTTTCACCTTGTCCACCAAGTGGTGGTTTATTCAATTCTTCATAGAAACAAGCACGATATCTATGAAGTGGTTTTATCTCGATAGACACTAGGAAACCATCATGATTGATATTTTAAAATTCCACATGTTTATATGACCAAGTTTGTGATGCTACAAATGGGTGGGATATATTTTATATGAACTTGATTCATTATAAATTTCAAATAATTTATTTTTGTAATATAATATATATTTACCATTATTTAAATGTTACATAACAATCCATATTCTATCTTGTAAAAGAAATATCTTATATTTCTAAACATGAAAATGAAACCATCTATATCTAAGCAGGATACATGAATTATGTTTTTGGTAAAACCATGTACATAATAACCATTATTCAAACCCATGATCATCCCTATTGGAAAAAATGGTGGCCATATCCAATAGCTAAGGAATCAAGTGACGCTCTATTATTTCCTCAATAATGAACCTCTCCCATAGAAATATTCTAGAATCCATATGGTTACTATATTTATATTCTAAATTGGTAACTAAAATATATATTCAATACTCAATTAGTAGACATGGAAATATTTTACTAAATAAAAAATTCACTAGAAGCTTACTCTTATTTATTTATCCGAGTGCACTTTTTCTTCAAGTGGCTAATCTTTCCACATGAAAAACATACAATATATTTTTTCCTTTTCTAATTACTAGATCTTTCTGTTCTTGGAAGTATGGTTCTCATAACCCTTATGTGAGGAGTTATTCTTTCGTCCCATTTCTCTGTTCTTCCTTTTAGTCACTATAAGGAATAAGGGTTTTTCATGCCTCATATCCTTGGATAATTAAAGTATGAAGTTATGAAATAGTCTTATCACTATTTTTCATATTATAATTCAAAATTAAACTAGATTATCCTTTAGATAGTGAAGATAAAATTATCTATATGAGTATCTCATTGAGGAACTTAAATCCCAAGATATCCAAGCACTCTATGTATCCAATCATCTTGACTATATGAGGACCAAAAAGGGATGGATCTCAATGATTACACATAAATAGTGAATTTGAGATGTCATATATCTCTTGTATAACCTTTTCTTGGTAAATATCATAAAGGTGTGACATCATGCTATACACATCCTTTTAATTTTGTTTCTTCATGATCACATTAGATATGGATAATAACATGAAACCTTTTAAATCTGTATCATCATCCAAATATTTCATGTAGAGAGAGAGTTCTCCTCAATACCATCTCTACTAGGGTATTATTAACTAGTGTTTCCATCATGAATAATATTTTCTCATTGATTAGTACAATGCCTAATCACTTATACAAATCCTAGAAATTTAGGCCAGTTATAAGGTTTTCCTTCTCTAATATAGTTTATAGTGTCAAAGTGGAAGTTCTGTGACTTTAAATTTCCATAATAAACAAGAGTAGATATTTTTTTGCTTTATATTAATTAAAAATTTTGATAATAAATTAATAAATTAATTTTTTAATCTTATAATATTTTATAAAACGACAATACCTCATACCATTAGTTTTGAAATATCCTATCATTTGGATATTCCAGTGGAAATGATCAGTATTCTTATTATCATAACATATAATTGGACCCAAAAGTACATTCAAGGGGTTTTAGATAGGTGGAAATTTACAAATATATTAATTCATAGTTCATTGATCAGTTGAGTTGAATTCCCAATCCTAAAATCAAAGATAATAATTTCCTCAATACATACCTATTAGTTACATCAATTCTGGCTTTGGAAATAAACCATTTATATAAACTAAGTTATATGAACCCATGGACATGGTTAAAATACCATAATAATTTAAATTTACTTGACTTGGGATAGAAAAGTATTTTGAACAATGATTGTATTTTTACTTAAGCCATTCAAGGTGATGTTAAAATAAAATTTTAATTGAAGGATTTTTATCATTATACATAAATTTAACATTTTTTATTATTACATTATTATTAATATTAAGTTTATTTTAATTAAGTTATTAACCACTTCAAGATAAAATTTACAAATTATAAAATTTATTTTAATTCCATATTGTATTCTTGTTAATTAATTTATTAAGTGCCTATGATAAATCATTAATAAATAATTATCCATGAAACTAATAGAATTAAAATAATAAAAGTGGTATGCACATGAAAATCATTAAATGGTTAGTTTATCTAGCTGATGATAAATGAACCATTAACTATAGGGGAAAAAAACCATGAACCATAACATGGTCCATGATGAATCATTCCTCATATCCTCCTATGCATCTTATATACTTGTTTCTCTTCATCTTTGATCTTGGGATGCCTCTACATTTCATGGAAATCCAACCATTACATAAACTTTATAGACACACATGTGATAGAATCCAAAGCATTGGTTAAGAAGTTTAAATAAAAGAAAATGTGGGCAAACAAACCATTAAATAATGGGGGGAGAGTATGACACAAAAAAATCTAATTTAATTTAATAATAATAAATTAAAATAAACAAATAACATACATTGGTTGGTATAAGATCCTATCTATCCACACACATGCAAGAAATATACATTTTCAATCTATCCAACATTAAATTCAATCAATTATTTAATTTAGAAAATGTTCCTCAAATTAAACAAATTAATTATCTGATTAATAAATCTATTCAATTTATCTTAATTCCATACAAAAAGTTTTGGAAATTTCTATAATCCATAATTTTAAAAAAATTAAATAAATCAATTTTATTTAAAATTAATTAAGTAAAAGGAATTTGTAGTTAGGGGCTTACTAGAAATGTAAAGGATTTATGTAATCCTTCATCAAACATTTTTTAGAATATAGATGAGAGTGAATTTCCGCAAGAAGATTCTGATGGAGGCATGATGCATGACATATGCTGGCGGTGATGTAGGCATGCCACAGGCTTGGTGATGTAGGTGGTATGATGCAAGCATGATGCTGCACTAGGCCTTGGGCTATCTAATGAGATTCATGCCTACCGGGCCTTTCGTCCATGTAATGAATAAATAATCTTTGATAGGTGGGATATCCCTAGGTGGGATATGGATCCTCACTTTTTGAAATAAAATATTCCTGAATTTAGATGGATGAGGGGCTATAGACTAACTTTACATCATGTGCGTGCAGTGTGTGTTTGTGTTTAATGTAATTTCACCCTCAAGAAACTAATATAAAAAATAAGTAAAAGGTCTTAACTTGGACGAAATGGCATGTACCCATCAAAACATATTGGCATGCTCCTATTCTTATATACTAAAATGGAATCCAATATACATGGCATGAAACATAATTAAATAGAAAATACTATCAATAAATGACAAACAAACAAATGTAAATTACACTACATGTAATGATATTAAAGCTCACAGAGTACACCACAACTAAGGACCATACACAACAATCATTATAGAATTTGAGATTTAAATTAATTTAATATATAATTAATAACATATCATATGGTGATTACTATTTATAAATAACACATGAACACATGAAAATTAGATTTAATTATAAAATTAATTTAATTTTCTCATGAAATTAATTAAATGAGCTATAGTGGGTTACAACACCTATACTATAGATACATGTGACATAATGTTTTTTACCCAGGTCCATGAGACATGCATAGGGACAGGATGTGATTATCGTCCGTCGTCATTTATGAGGCACAAAACATATACGCCAGCTACACATCATGTGATCTTAATGTTTCATTAATATATGTCACACATGTATTGTAATAAATACACCACACTTATTTTGATTATTCATTTTCCATCATGATAATGTGTGGAATACATGATGTGTAAAAAATTTACATGATGTTTAGTTTGAAAAACCATGTGATAGTATGGATCATCAACACACGGTGTTGATTTTATACAATTCACATTTATTTACTTCCTCATAACCCTTGTTTCTCATAGTTCATCATGGCTCAATGTAAAGGGTACAGAGTGTGTGCCAATAGGCTATACACTATGTATTTTTTGTTAACTAGCCAGAACCCTTGGCACCTAGTAATGCAATCTTTAGATATTATTTGTGTACCTTTTAACCTATTAATGGTTATGTCATTATGAATTAAGATAGAAAATAATATATTTCAATGTTTGGAATTAGGGAATGAATAAAAAAAATGAAAACTAAAAAAACACATTTTATCAGTAAACATTTAATAAATAATTATAAATTAATATGTGACTACTATGAATTTTTTTTAATGTTTTGAGGTTTTTAGGTGTTATGAAAGTAGTGAGGGCCATACCTAATAATCGGAATTCATAAAAAATAGTTGCATTTCTACTAAAAACTTGAAAAATAAAAACCCAAGAATCCATGATATATCATCATCTCATATAATTTATTTATATAATGAATTGAAATATATTAAAATTATTTCTTCATTGAAACATATGATAATATATTCACATCATGCGATGTAAATAGGCTCTAAAAACATGGACATAACCTATTCCATGGTTTGGACACAATCATAGTATTCATTGTTTTTATAGTTCTCTAGCCTAGGGAAAGGTTTCAAATTGAGGCCGTATGAACCTATTAACTATTGTGGCATTAATTGAAAACCTATTTCCATTATTCCAAACCATGGATATATCTATAAAAAAAACCTAATTACCACAGTTTGGTACCATGGTAATAACTATAAAAACACCACCATGTTTCAATCTCATGCCCTTCTTTATGGGTTGTAAAAAAATGTACCATTAACATGTGGAACACTATATTTATTTATTCATGTATATATATATATATTTAATTTTTTTGATATTAATATATTAATATTTATGAATATTATGAATAAAAATTTAAAAAGTGGGAGAATTGGATGTGGAACAAAACTTATAACCATGGTTTTAAGAAATTGCTAGATTCGGTGTTCCATATATGTGTTATAACCACAATTTATTAAAACCCTGGACAAAGACCCACATTATTTCCACAATTTTAAGAAATTACATTCATAAGTATTACAACTAAGATCCAGGGAAACATTTTAAAGAACCATCACCATAACCACTCTCTACAACCAGAGTTTTGGAAATCCTTGGTTGTAGCTATGAATGTGTGATCTACCACCGTTATTTTTGGAAAACCATGGATAGATCCCCTTATCACCGTATTTTGAGTTTCCATCATGTAACTACTACCACGATTTCACATAACCATGAATGTAGAATGTCTTATAGACACAGTATTGATAAATTATGGATATAAGCCAAAATAGTCATCCCTACTACGATGATTTAGTTATAATCATGGAAGTAGGATACCCTACAACCAATATTTTTTTAAAATATGGAAATATAACCTTAGTAATATGTTAAATTTTATGTTTAGGGATTAAATGGTAGAATGCCTCTAATGGTGATCAACACATGCACCACGAAATTCAAAGTATCATTTTAGAAATCTCCAAGTTAAAACACAAAAGATCCTAAGGATTTTATTGTTCATTGCTGATCACCACAATAATATCTTTGGATTAAATGACACTCCTTTTTCTCTCCAGACTGGAGAGGATACTGGATAATGACCATTCTATGTTATTGTGAGTATTCTAGGAGAGAATCTCTCTAGGGATTGAGAATATTCTTTATAATTTATTGTAAAAAAAAATTATAATGGTTAGTCTTGTGTTAGGAAATTAATATAGAAACCTAAGTATTTTACACATATTATTACATGTTTTTTAATAAGAAAATTCAATAATTATAACCTAATAGTCAAGAGGCCTTATGTCTTTGAAATACTAGGTTCAAAATACCTCAAGATGGAACTAAAATAAAAAATATACATTTCATTCTCCACAATGAGATCATATATCCCATTTATCTTGTTAAACTACATATGATAACCTTGGGAATTCATAAAAGAATGGGGTGAGCTTTAGAGCCCAATAAAGGAAAAAACATGATATTAAAGCATAACATATGAGTCAAAAGGTATAACACGATATTTTAAAAGAGAAGGTTCATGAATAATCACATGGTATCATAACATATAGAAAACGGTATCATAAGATCATGGGAATATGGTAATTTGTTAATAACATATAACATGAAATAAACAAGATTCATGGAAAACTTACCATACAATATCAGAAGGTGGACATAATATCATAATGAATTAGGATTACTATATAATCCCATTAATAATGTTTCATGGGAAAAAAATTACCCAATTTATTGAAGAACTATCTGGTAACACCCATCATAACATTTACATGCTTATGTGTTTTATAAATGGAAATGAATCGTAAGACATAAATGTAAAAATTACCTCTGGAAAGAAATGGGTTTTATTTGAGAAAAGAACACATGACAAGTATTACCCCTCTAATGTAAGGGATAATAAACTAGGTATATATGTGATATACATATATATACTATTGTTTGAATTATTTCATAACATTAAAAATATATATAATGGTTGATTTATATAGAAATGTCATAATCCTAAGAAAATTGCGATTTAGAGAGATCTCTTACCATAGATTCCAAAATATATATTTACTTTCCCTTAATATACTTTATAAAATATTTAGATTCATTAATTACTCAATTAATAATCTTTTACATCTATCTTTTATTTATTATAAATTTATTATGTTCGTTTACAAAAATTTCAATGAGACATAATGTTTAATTTTGTATTTTAGGGAGTGTTTCTTTCATAGTTTCAAGGTTAGATCACTCATAGATTATTACTGATGTTCTAGTAAAAGGGACTAAAACTTTGAAAGTGAAATAAAATAATATTCAATTACTCAAAAAAATTATAATTTTCCCCAATACCCATATTTTCTCTTATATAGGTATGATTACGTAGTGAAAATGTCATTGTTAAGCAATTAGTTCCTTTGTGCGATTTTACTAACCATCACAAAATAGTTTCATTTTACTTAATTTAGTGTATTTATAATCATTTAAAAATATTAAAAAATATATAATATACTTTATTATTTAATTTTAAAACATTTTATGTTAATTTAAACCATCCATAAAGGTGGTAGTGGGAAGAAAACTTATCATCCATGAAGGTGGTGAACCAACATAATACAGAAAATGGTTTTGTTTTTTTAGAATAAGAGTAGATGATAAATGGGTGTATGGTAGATATTACATTATAAATATAAGACTTATATATATATATATGATACCAGATTTATTATTCTATGCTGGATGAGAGAGGTGAGGAGAAGGTAGAAAAGGAAATGAATTTAAAAGAGGAAAATTTGGAACATTACCTCTTAAATGTATCCTATTTGAAATACTTCATAGGGAACTAAAAATTAGTATTTTTTTAGAATAGAACATTAGGACGTAGGGGAGAATTTTAAAAAGAGACTTGGGAAGAATTTTTTCATGGTATAAGACTTAGAAAGTTTGAGGAGAATGGGTAGTGATGGGTGATATTTATAAGGGGATGAGAGGGGTATTTTTGAATATTATGTTCATTAGTTTATTATTTTCTATAATGACTATAAAATAGTATTGGTTATTTTGATTATAAAATTTAAATGGTTCATCGGAGTATGAACTAATGGGTTATTACCTTATACATGACTCATTAATTCATCAATTTATCTTATAATGTTTAATACAATATTTTACCGTATTTCACTCATCACCAAAAATTTCAACAATTATATAAAAATTAAAAAAATTTACCATCATAATTTTTGATATGTAGAATCCAAAAATGAAAACAATTTTATAAAAATTACTCTCTAAATATGATAAATTTAAATTTTAAATAAATTTCTCATTTATTAGACAAATACCAATGTTGATATTATGATCAATTTTTTTAAACCTTTTAAATTTTAATTAAGCACTAATAAAATTATATTATGATTATAATAAAACATAATATTAATATATAAATTAATTTTATGCAAATAATATTTCTTTTAAATGTTTATTTTTTTAAAAAAATTAAAATAAATCATTTTCGGTTTACAAAAATAAAAACACTTATTTTATCATTTTTAAACATTTATTTACATATATTCTGATATAAATTCAATATATATTCATTTTATAATATATATATATATATATATATGTAATTTGAAACTTACATAGGTGAGGATACTATTTTAAAGGTCATGTTACTATTCATAATGGTCAAAATACTATTCCAACAGTCAGGTTACTCTTCAAATGTTCAGATTACTATTCCAATAGTCTGATTTGTAACGGTCATATGAGTTCCTTACTTTACATATATATACCTATCATTTAATTAATTCCTCATTTAATTAAATTTTATCTGAAGGTTATATATAATTTTTACCTTCAAAATTAATATTTCATTTTTAATATTATTCTTAATTTCCAAGGTATTTTTTATGAGTGCGGTAATTCTAGTTAATTGAGTATATCAAAATTTTAATATTTTAGTTATCATATTTTATATTTTTATCCCCTTCAAATATTTTCAATTAATATATACATTTTTATAGTCTAAATTTATTTTTCAAATTTTAATAATATTTAGTTGGTTTTATCATGTGAAACAATTACATTATGCTACATTACTAAATAAGACACAATAATAAGAATGGAAATTCCCTTGATGAAATCACTGGTCGTTAATTTAATTTGACCATAAGAAAAATCAACATCAAAATTTCATTTTACATACTAAGGTGAAAACATGTGAGGATAATTTTACTCCATGGATTCCTCCAATTACCATGTCACCTCCTCATACTTATGGTTTTTCAATACTACCTAGACTATGCGAGTTGTCTTATTGCATATAAATTTATGTCTACTATCCATGATCTTCATAAAATGATCCTCATAAAATAGATCATTTTACTAATATACCACCTCTAAATTAAGTACATTCGAGGAAATTAGAATTTACTTCTTCAAGAGGGATATGTGAAACACATCATACACTTGAGAAAGGGATGGTGGGAGCGATAATTGACCAAAGGAAGATACCGATCCCATCCTACTTTAAATCCCATTAAGAATTCTTTCAACATATCTTCTAGTGTCTGGAAAGTCTACTCTGATTGGATATAAATTTGGGGATGATTATCTGTATTGAAGTTAAAATCAATGTTTAGAGAATGTTGTAGAATTTTCCTAAACATGGAGGTGAATATCATATTTCGATTGTATACAATTGATAATGGTGTTCCTTTAAACCTCACAAAATCCCTAATGTATATCATAGAAAGTTGATCAAGTGAGAAGTCCTATAGAATTGTAATGAATTAAGAAGTCTTCATAAGATGATCTACTACAAAACATATAGCGTTATCTTATATTAATGATTTTATAAGAATAGTGACAAATTATATGGTTATGTTTTCACATTTCCATTTTGGTATGGGTAATGGTTACATCATACATATGGAATTTTTACTTTTAGACTTCACTTACTAATAAACCTAGCATTTTGATGTATATTCCATGATCTCCTTCTTCATATTTTCCCACCAGTATTGATCTACGAGATCTGGATACATTTTTATATCTTTGGGTAGACAGAGATGGTCGAGCTATTTTTACCATTCAAAAAATTCTTCTTTATATCTGGATTTAATGGTATAAACATTCATGAACAAAATCATACAAGTATTTACCCATACATTTTTTTTTAATTTCCACATCCCTCTTTGAGAATACTTTATCTTATCTTGAAGGGATTCTTGAGCAATCATTTTAGAGAAGAATGTTGACGTTCTTTCCATTATGATCCCCATGTACATACTTTCCAAGTATACGAAGTTTGGATAATTCTATATTATCATAATTTCTATGGTTGGAGGATCCTTTCTACTTAGATAATCTTCCACTTCATTTTCTTCACCAAGATGGTAATGGATTCAACAGTCATAGTCCTTGATTATCTTAGACCATATTCACTGGAACATATTAATCTATTTTTGTGTGAATATACATTTTAGGAACTTATGATCTATGAAATGACTTATAAATGACATGATTTTTTAATTTTATGGAATTATTTTGAGACCACATGATCTAACGACACATGATTATGAGGCCTGGTGAGCCCAAAATAGCATTTTGAAGTTTTTTATGGTACGCTAATTATACATGCAAGTGAGGTTTTCTCTAACTTTTTAACCGGTGATTAGATAAAAAATCTGAGGGCACCGTTGTACTCACAATGACGAGATTCACCTAGAAATGACTAAACTTTGGCTGTAAAGGGCCGAAATGAAATTTTTTTTAGACTTTTTGAGAAAAATAATAAAATAATTTAAAGGAATTATTTTTTTTCTCGCCATTGAGTGGCGGACAATGACGCTGCGGTGCAGAAACAAGGTAGTGATGAGGGGAATTAATTATGCTCATTAATTGCCTGTATCCTGAAGTGTAATGATGCAATAAAGGAAGCGTAAAAATGACATTGTTCAATAAATGAAACAGCGTAACAACGCGATTTTTTAGTGTAACTGAAACGCTGCAATGTGTTTTTCATTTAATCGTTTTATGCTTTGGTGGGGTGAGGATTAATTAGTAAGGATCCTCTACTGAGCCTCTAATGAACTTCCTCCCAAATGAATAATTATGAACACCAGAGAGACTTCATTGTCTTCGACGTTCCTTCAAGAACACATCCAGAAGGGATGTTAACATCTTGAAACCTCGAGGACGAACGCTTCGACATCGAATGTCAACGAGGTAGGGATTATGCGTTCTAAGTATTCGATGATTTTTTTTACATTCATGAAAATTAATGATGAATGTGTATCAACCAACTAATGGGTTGATCTAAGAATTACTCATTCTTTCTGGTGGATATTGTGTAGGGTTTTGATTTGATGTTTTTCAAGCTATGTGGTAATCATCATATTTATCCTCAAGATTAAACTCTAACGTGGAAGGTGTTGGATGACCCAAACAAGGCCTGGTCCATCCTCCATAGTTTTTATTGGTGTGTTCTTAGAAGTTGACCATAAACTTGTCAAAAAGTAATATTTGAAGGCTTCTCGGTGATGCTGGCACCCTACGGAGACCGCAAGTGCATATGGTTCCAAAAACAGACCATCCGAGCGACTCTAGTGGTCCATCTAAGGAACTGTCGGCACGCAGTGGTGGTCGGTGGTGGCACACGATACCAACCGTGGGTAGAAGGTGGTGACACACCATGGTAGTAGGACTACGTGTTTGGATGACCATGGTGGTGAGAAGGCATGACACCTGTCAGCGCCACATAGAGGGACGGCCCATGTCTGGGCTGTTCGGGGGCTGGTGAGCCACAGTCCGTCGACCATGGATGGAAGAGGCCCTGCATCCATGGGAACTGTTGGGGCTAGACGCGGTGTGGATACCATGTTCTGGTTGGTTGGCACAACATCGGCTGCCCTTTTGGCCTGGCCTCGTGCCAGTGGTCCTCGTCCCCAGCCATCGGGCCAGTCCCGCAAAGGCGGGCCAAACCCATGACCTAGCAGGCTGGTCCCACGCCTAGCAGTCTGGACAGGTGCCGACGGGCCAGAACCGCACTTAGTAGGCTAGACCCACATCGGCAGGCCAGACCCGTGTCCTTCGGGCCCGAACGGATGAGACTGGGTCACCAGGTGATTCGGCGGGCTGGACCCTCGGCCACACTGGGCCGAGTCTAGTGAGGCCCCTTGGGCATGGCCCACTGGCCAGTCCAAACCAAACTAAACCCGAACTGATCTATGTCAAGTCGAGTCCATATAATTGAACCGAATTATGTTGGACCCTCAGACTGGGTTGGTCAGGTGGGTCTGACTGGGTCAGACCGGGCCCAGACACAACCGACCTTGTGTTTTCTAAAATGCATGTATCATGCAAACTGCATGTCCGATTGATGAACCATTAGGGGAATTGGGATCCTTGAGACATGTCTCTCCTTATGAGATACTCTACATGAGTTTTGGAGGATTTTGGCATATGTATAGGTTGGATCAAACTTGAATCCAACTGGTCTCTTTTTACTAAAGGCCTATAACTTATAGAACAAGCGTTCGAACGACGCACGGTCTGTTGCATTGGGACCCTTAGGATGAGACTGTCCTTTGGGGTTACTATATGTGTTACTTCTTGGTAGTTATGATACGACCAATATATTGAGGTGAAAAACATTTGAAACTCAAGCGTGCTATGTGCGAGAATCTAGTGGCTGGCTGTGACGTGAAGAATTAATAGCGATCCTGTGTGGGTAATCACTTAGTGATCCTGTGTGAGTCAGCCCCTAGCGATCCTATGTAGGTAAGTACCTAGAAAACGTGTGTGGATCTATAGTAGAGACTTTTGACCGAATAAGATGATTTAACTTTACGTCTAATCATATATACTTTTGTACTTAAGTTATACTTGATGTGAGCTACGTCTTTTACTTTATCCTATCTATTTGTGATCTTTTTTTGGTGGAATTACCTTTGTGGTATTTTCTATTATGGATTTTTTATTCATGGATTTTTGAGAGAAATTTGGGGTCTCATGGTCCCTATAAAGTATTTTTATACTCACCCCTACACAGGCTTCGCCCAAACCTATTTTGTCTTTTGAAGATAATGGAAAATGTTGACTAGGACATTGGGGAGCTAGTATTAGACGATTATCAAAGGTGGGTCGATAGACGTGGTATGTGATAGTGACATCTGACAATGATTTGTACATACCCTTCATGTAGGATCTTTGGTGGAAGACCTTTAGAGATTGTACTTCTTTGGAAATACTTTTCTTTTAGTTGGGCTTGTATTTTGGCCCCTTTAATTTCAGTTCACTCACTTTACTCACAGTAGTGATTCTTTGGGGTGGTTGTACTACTTTATTTCTTTTGTGGTTGTCTTTGTGTGGTATTACCTATCTATGTGTGTACAGGTTTGGTGGAAATGCCTTAACTTTTTTAGATATGCCTTTACAGTTCCAGTCACCAACCCCTGGCTATTGAAAGAGGGAATGAGGCAGTCACAGAATGGGCCCCGGGGGATGAGTCGTGAAACAGTGGTATCAGAGGGTGGTCGGTTATACCAGAAGAACTAAACATCTATATTTTCAAAGGGGAAAATAGTGTTAAGTGTCATGAGTTTGGATTTCAGTTTAGGGAGTCCAGGGTTGGTGCGATGGCTGAAGTATCCAACCACTAGGACCCTAGATTTAGTTTTCTAACTCGGTATATGAATACACTGGATACATGTATTTTGAGAATGTTTTTCTCAAGATCAATTTTTGTTAATCTCACTCGGTATGACTTATTGATCGTGGCACATCTGTATCTCTATAGGATGACTCCATAAAGACATCCATCCAATATTCTAGTGAGATATCATGACGATGGTCCACTGAGTGATGAGGCATCACTGTAGGGACCACTTACAGCGAAAGCACCTTTAGATGGTGTACTGGAACCACCACCACCTAGGGAGAAGTAGTTTCTACCAGCCCCACCAACAGATAGTACATGCCAACTAAATGCGCTGCAAGACTTCCTAAGACATAGGACTTCAAGGATTCAAGGAGATAAAGATCATCAGGCAGCTGAGGATTGAGTGGAGGTAGTTAATCGGGATTGTTCTAGTAGAGACACCAATATAACAGATGGTAGTTCTAGCCGCAAGCCTTTTTCAAGGCACAGAAGGGATGCGGTGGAGCTTGATGCTCTAGACACATGAGGAGGTCACCCTTGTTTGGTCAGAATTCAAGAGGCTCTTCAGGGAAAATTTTATACTAGTGACACTACACTCAGTGCATATTCAAGAGTAATTGCACCTGTAGTAGGGCAGCGTGACTCTGGACCAGTACACAGTGAGGTTTACCAACCTCTCCCACCACTCTGCTGGAATGGTACAAGAACCTTTATTCAGGGCCCAGACCATTGAGAAGGGACTCCAATGGGAGATCAGGGGGTCGATGAATTCGATCAGCATCTCTATATAGGATGAAGTGCTAGAGAAATCCCTATTAGTATAGGGCTTCCTAGATGAGAAGGAACCGATGATGAGAGCCACCAATAGATGAAAGGTGGCCGAGTTATCTATAGTAGGTAGTAGGTAGATGATGTAGAGGCCCATACAAGCCAGATATTCTGGAGGATGACCCCAAGATACAGGGTTAGTGGTGCAGAGCTTGTGAGGTAGATGAGGTTAGCTGAGGATTATAGTTTTTTACACTTGCAGAGGACATGGGCACATGGATTGTGAATGTCTGAATCCCTGCATGGATGACCAATAGGCATTCTAGGGACTTTTGAGATAGTTACAAAGTTTCGAGTGAGGGGTCTATAGGCTGGTGGATGTGGCAGGGGAGCAGGCCTTGCAACAGGCGGTGGATGATGGCTTGCGGTACTACCACCACCACCCCCAGGAGGTCAACCACGAGCTTCGGGAGTAGGTGGATAGGGGCTGGGCCAGCTCCAGGTGATGGAGTCCTACAACCATGGTGCTTTAGATATTATTATAGGTACAATCTATGTATACTCTACCTTAGTTTTAGTTCTCATAGACACAAGTTCCTACCACTCCTTCTTTTCCACAGACCTCATTCAAGGCTCCGAGATTCTGGTGGAGCTGTTGGCTCAATCCTTACAATTAGAGACTCCTATGGGAGGTGATTCAATGATTACACACTAGTTCCGGTAGTGTGTGCTTACTCTAGGAGGTGAGAGCTTTAGCTGATATCTCATAATAGAAACGTTGAGGCCTAATGACTTCATCTTGGATGTGGATAGGTTATCCATATTCTATACTCAGATCGACTATTTTAGGCACAAAGTAAGGTGTGTCCGCAAGGATGGGACCAATTTTTTATTCACCTACAAGTAGGGAAACTTTGCAGCAAATTATAGACTTTCTCAGATGAGGGTTTATCTGATCACTCACTAGTTGGCTAGCCTAACCCTCAGTACGGTGGATGAGGGGAGTTAAATATTTCCTATAGTGGAAGACGACTATGAGGTTGTCTTTCCTAAAGATATCCCAGCACTACCTCCTCATAGAGAGGTAGAATTATGCATTTAATTGTACCCTCGGACAACACCAATATCTACACATGCAAATTGGATGGATCCTGTGGAGCTTCAAGAGTTGAGGGTACAACTGGTGGACTTTCAAGAGAAGGGGTTCCTAAGGCCCAATGTTTCACCTTGGGTAGCTCCAGTTCTTTTTTCCAAGAAGGTAGACAAGAGTTTGAGGTTGTGCGTGGACTTCCGGCACCTGAACCAGGCGACTGTAAAGAACAAGTATCCATTGTTGAGGTTTTATTACCTCTTCAACCAGCTGAAGAGAGCGAGGTGGTTCTCGAAGATAGACCTCATATCGGGCTATCACCAGCTTTGGGTACAGGATGAGGATGTACCAAAGATAGCCTTTAGGTGACTTTATGGTCATTATGAGTTCATGGTAATTCCTTTAGGCATGACCAAAACCCCATCAGTGTTCATGGGACTAATGAACATGATCATCTAGACTTACCTTGATTGGTTTGTTGTGGAATTCATTGATGACATCTTGATGTACTCGACGTTAGAGGAGGAGCACGCTACACAACTGTGGATAGTCAGTGATACACTTTGAGAGAACCATCTTTATGGTAATCTCTTGAAGTTCTAATTATGGATTCAGGAGGTCCAGTTTCAAGTAAACGTTCTCTCATATGATGAGTTGTAGTGGATCCGCTAAATATTGAGGTAGTTCTTTGTTGGGAGCCACCCCGGAGCGTGACCAAGGTGTGGAGTTTCCTATGTTTGGCTAGGTTCAACTGGAGATTTTTAATTGACTTTTACAATGTAGTAGCACCCTTGTTTACTTTAACAAAGAAGGGACAACCCTTATTACAGATAGAGAGAAGTCAGCATAGTTTCCCTGAGTTGAGGCGGAGATTGAATAGTACCCCCAACTTGAGACTACCATAGGAGGGAGTTTGGTATGTAGTTTACTACGATACATTAGGGACCAAGATGGGTTGTGTCCTAATGTAGGATAGATATGTGATCACCTATGGCTCATAGTAGTTGGGGAAGCATGAGAATAACTACGCAACCCATGACCTGGAGTTAGTAGCAGTGGTTATTGCCTTGAAGATGTGGCAACGCTAATTGATGGGTGAATACATTACCATATACTATGACCACAAGTGTCTTAGGTATATCTTATCATAGAAGGACCTGAAATTGAGACAAAAACAATGTCTAGAGTTTCTCCAGGACCATGACTTTGAAATAGTCTATACTCCTAGGAAGGGGAACGTGGTGGCAGGTGAACTGAACAGGAGGTCTAGTTTTCCTCTATTGAGTGAGGCAACAGAGCAGCTAGATGTGATGTAGATATCCTTCATAGATAGTGATGGAGTATATTACCTCTAGTCTATGACTGTCACTCCCCCACTCTTATAGCGAGTTAGGGAGGCACAACTTGTGGATGTTGACTACGAGGCCCAGCGTGCTCAGTTATACTCAAGACATGCTTCTGATGGATTCTTGATAAGTGGGGAACTAATCATACTTTTCAGAGGATTCACCTTAGTACCAGTGACGTTGTGGGTGGATGTTTTGAGGGAGTTCCATACTTCCCCTTTGGCAGTACATCCTATAGTGGAAAATATGTACCGAGACCATTGATGTTATTACTTATGGACAGGGATGAAGAAAGCGATGACCTAGTTCATTTCTCAATGCCTCACTTGTCAGAAAGTGAAGGCAGAGCATCAAGTTTTATCAGGCTTGGCCCAACTGCTCGAGGTGCTAGAGTGGAAATGATATGATATTTAGATGGACATTGTGATGGGGTTACCACATACATCCTGTGGCCATAAATCCATATGGTTGATCATTGACCGACTCACCAAGACGGCTCACTTCTTACCCATCTGAGAGTAGGGATCAGTAGAGGGCTTGGGACACATTTATGTCTAGGAGATAGTTTGACTCCATGGGGTTCCTTTGAAGATTGTCTCATACTATGATGTATGATTTACATATAGATTGTGGAAGGGGTTGCAGGAGGCATTCAGGACTCATCTGAATTTGAGCCCAAATTTTCATCCCTAGATAGATGGTTTGATGGAGCAAACCATACAGACCATAGAAGCCATTCTTAATACTTGTGTCCTGCATTTTGGTTGCAGTTGGGAGGACCACCTTCCACTGGTGTATTTTTTATAAAACAACAGCTATCACTTCACCATGGGCATGGAACTATTTGAGGCCATGTATGGGTGGCCTTGTAGATCAACCCTATGCTATACAGACCCAAGGGAGTTGATGCTCATGGCTCTAGAGTTAGTATGGACTACCATATAAAAGGAGCATATCATCTAGGAGAAGATGAAGAATGTAAAGAGTATTCATAAGTCTTATTCCAACAGGAGATAAAGACCCTTGGAGTTTTAGAAGGGTGATCATGTTTTCCTTCGGGTCTCACCCTGATGTGGATTATGGAGACTTGGCCAGGGCAACAAGATATATTCGACATTCATCGGAACTTTTAAGATCTTGATCAGAGTTAGAGAGGTTTTTTATCACCTAGATCTTCCCCCACAGATGCACTGGGATCATAATGTTTTGACATGTCACAGTTGAGGAGATACATACAGGATCTATCACATGTCATTGACTAGGGAGAGATGGACATTGAAGATTGGGATACATTTGCAATGTTCCCAGCTGATATAGAGTATCAACCGAAGATGGTACTTCATGTGTGGTCGATTCCTCTAGCACGAGTTCAGTACAAGTATGAGAATCTCCAAGAGAGACCATGGGAGTAGGAGGTTCAAATTCGTGCTCAGTACCCCCATCTGTTAGATTATTTTTGTTTTGGATTTTGGGATGCAAATCCCTAAGGTGTGGAGAATGAAATGACTTAGAAATTTGGTGTAATATTTTTAATTAAATGGAATTATTTTGAAACCACACGCTCTAACGACACGTGATTTCAAGGCCCGATGATCCCGAAACAGAATTTTGAACTTTTTTTAAGGTACGTTCAGTAAATGTGCATGTGGGTTTTTTTAGCTTTTGAACCAGGGTTCGGATGAATTTTCTGAGGGAACTATTGAACTCATAATGCTGGGATTCTCCTAGAAATGACTTAGCTTTGGCTGGAAAGGGTTGAGAAGGAAAGTTAGTTTTCAGACTTTTTGACAAAAATAATAAAATAAATTAAAAAAGATTATTTTATTTATTTTCTCACCATTGAGTGGTGGATGTCAAAATTGCGGTGCAAAAACAAGGTGGTGACGAGATGCATTAATGAGGCTCATTAATGTCCCATATCATTTAACACAATGATGCAATAAAGGAATTATAACGATGACACTGTTTCATAAATGAAATAGCATAATGATGCGACGTCACAACGTAAATTAAACAATGTGATGTGTTTTCCTTCTAATTGTTTGATGTGTTGGTGGGACGAGGATTAATAGGTGAGGATCCTCTAACAAACCTCCAATGAACATTCTCCCTAACAAAGAACAAAAAACGCTAGCGAGACTTCATCGTCTTTGACGTGCCTCAAAGAATGAAGCCGGAAGTGTTGTCAATGTCCTGAAAGCTCAAGGATGAATGATTCGACATCAATCATTAATGAGGTAGTTGTTTATGCATTCTATGTATTTGATGATTTCTTACAAGTTCTTGAAAATTAATAACGAACGCGGATCAACTAACTAACAGGTTAATCCGAGAATCATTTATTCTTACAAGTGGATATTGTGTGGGGTTTTGATTAGGGGTTTTTCAAGTTGTGTGGTTATCATCATGTTTATCACCATGAATAAAGTCCAAAATAGAGGCTGTGGCCAAACCAAAAAAAGGCCTGATCCCTTCCCCATAGTTGTTCTTGGTGCATTCTTCGATGTTGACCAGTCAACTTTTCAGCAAGGTGAATTTGATGGATTCAAGGTGAGGTAGGCACCCTATAGAGTCTATAGTCACACAAAACTACAAAAATGTACAATCAGATCAACTCCAGTGGCCAGTTGAAGGCACTATCAGCGGCAGCTGTGGGCCGAGGGTGGCGGCGCAACGCCCATCAATGCCGCGTGGAGGGACGACCCTCGTCCACGAGGCCAGACGTGGTGGAGATGTCACGTCCCAGCTAGTCGGTGCACCACCTATCACCTTTGAACATGGGACTCAGTCCACACCCCAAGACTGTGGGTCGGACCCGAACACAGTAGGCCAAACCCATACCGGCAGGCCAGAACAGCGCCCTATGGGCCGAGCTAGACGAGACTGGGTCGCTGGGTGACCCTGCGGGCTGGACCCTTGGCAAAACTGGGCTGGGTCCGGCGAGGCCCATTGGGCCTAGCCCACTGGCTAGGATAGACTAGCCCGACCCCACCCCGAACCGGGCCAGTTCTAGTCCATCTAATTGAACTGGGGTATGTGGGACCCTTGTTTATTAAAACGCCTGTATCTTAAAAACTGCGCGTCTGATTGATGCACCGTAAGGGGAATTGAAACCCTTGTGACACAGAAGTCCTTCTGAGATACTCTATGTGAGTTTTGGTAGAAGTTGTCATATAGATGGGTTAGATAACACATGATTCCAACTAGTCCCTTTTTACATAAAGGTATATAACTTATAGAACAAGCTTCCAAATGACATGTCGTATGTTGCATTCAGACCCTTACAAAAAGACGATCCTTTGGGGTTACTCAATGTGCTAATTTTATGGTTGTTTAGATACAAATATTGGATTGAAGAGAATAACCTTTGGATCTCAAGAATGCTATATGTGGGAATTCAGTGGCTGGCTGTGACATGAAGAATTAATAGCGATCCTATGTGGGTCAGCACCTAGCGATCCAATGTGGGTCAGCGCCTAGCGATCCTCTGTGGGTTATCACCTAGCATTCCTGCATGGTTTAGCACCATGTGATCCTATTTGGGTCACCCCTTAGATATCTTGTGTAGTTCAACACCTAGCAGACCTGTGTGGATTAGTATCATAGCCTCTTTATTGGATAAGATGATCTAGCTTTACGAATAATCATCTTTACTTCAATAATTATGTTACACTTGGTGTGATCTACAACTTTTACATTGTGCTATGTGTTGGATATCTTACGTGGTGGTATTACATCTGAGGTATTTTAATTTTTGGTGTTTTACTTTGTGGATTACTGAGAGACCTCTGGGAGTCTCAGTGTCCATACTGAGTATTGTTATACTCACCCCTAAATGGGATTCACCCAAACCTTTTTTGTCTTGTGAAGACGATGGACATCTTCGACTGGGACATTGAGGATTTGGGACTAGATGGTGCTTGTAGGAGGATCGATAGATATGGTGTGCGGAAGTGACATCCAACAGAGTTTTGTAACTACCCTTCATGTAGTATCCTTCGTAGAGGACCTCTAGATATTTTACTTCTTTTACTGTACTTTACTTTCAGTTGGGTTGGTATTCTAGCCCCTTTACATTCATTACACTCACATTACTCTCAGTAGAGATACATTGTGGTGGTTTTACTACTTTATTTCCATTGTGGTTTTCTTTTTGTGGTATTCCCTATCTGTGTGTGTATTGGTTTATAGGTAATGCCTTCCCTTTTTGGGATAATCCTTTCTGGTGCTAGTCACCAGCCACTGGCCTATGGAAGTTATGCTTGGGGTAGTCACGACATGGGTCCCGTGGGATGAGTTGTGACAATCTATATATATATTAAACTTATTCCTATATAGATAATGAATCCATATTTTCAATGTGATGATCACAAAATATTACTCCAGATGATGTTTTGGATAGTTATAATCATGAACATTCAACTACCTTTTCATGTAGGCTATCAATTTTTCATTCTTCATTAGTAACTTCCTAATACCTTCTTTAAAGTGATGCTATATGACACAAAAATCACCCCACTTGAGGGAAACATGTGGAATAGTGTAGTGATAATCTTTTTTTTTCAATTACTTTAATACTTATTTATATTCATATTCCTATAAAAATCTTAACACCCTTCCAATTCATCTTGGTTAGTGGGGTTGGGAATCATGATAAGTTTCTGAAAAAATGTTTGAAATACACATCTATTCCAAGGAAACTATGGATCTCCAATAAAAATGCTAGTCTAGGGCACAAATAAATTTCCTTTGTCTTGAATGGTCCAAAATATCCCTTTTCTAGTGAAAAAATGACCCAAGAATGATACTTCATCCATCCATAAAAAACATTTATTATACTTTTCATAAATATTTTCTTTTCATTATACTTTTCGTATAAATTTTCCTTTAATATAATCTTTAGCACAGTTTTTAAATTCCCCTCATAGTGATCCTTTCATTTAGTGTATATTAGAACTTTATCAACAAAAAAACCAATAGATTCCCAAGATTATCTCTAAATAATCTATTAATTTATATTATAAGTATTTCTAGAAAATTAATGAGTCTTAAGGGAATAATTATGAACTTTTAACGTTTATACCTCAATCAATATTCAGTCATGGGAATATAGTTTTTTATTTACATTTAATTGGTGATAGTATGAATGAAGGTATACCTTATAGAAATAATAGTCTCCATGGAGTTGATTGAACAAGTCATCTATCCATGGAAGTGGATAAATTTTCATTATCTTTATTTTTCATGTTCATTATAATCAATATAGAGGTTCATTAAACCATCATTCTTCTTGATGTAGGGGACCAACACACCCAACAATGAAGCACTCAGGTGTATGAAACCCGTGTACATATTCTATTATAATTGTTTATTCAGTTCTTCCAACTCATTGTTTTCCAATATATAAGTATTCTTGGATGGGGGTAAAGATCCAAGTATAAGGTCAATTGTGAAATCAAATTCTTAGTCTAGCAGAAGGCTTAGAAACACTTTTGGGAATACATCAGCATAATCCCTTATAATGGGAACACATTAAAGAATAATTATCTCATTTGCCTCAATCATTTGAGACAGATATGATTGATCATAAGGTTATAATGTAAAAACTTGTTATTAATATTCAAAATTATATTCATACTATTCTGTACACTTGTACATAATGAAATTATGAATTATAGTGTGAAGAGTGATCACCCTATCTCGACAGTTAATGTTGGATTTATATAAGGACAACAAATGCATGCCTAATATAGAATCAAAATCCTCAAAATGATGTTTAAAAATATTTATTGGAAGTTTCAATCAACCAATATTTATCATAGATAATTTATATAATTTTGATACAATAATTTCCCCATTTTATGTACTCACGTATTGCTTAACCTCCATGTTTTGAGGTGGTGTTTGAATAGTTATACAAAACACACAGGATATGAAAGAGTGTGTAGAACCATAATAAAAAATAATTTTAACTACCATTGAATGAATAAACAATATACCTATCATGATATTATTTTCAGGATCTACCTCAAAAATATTGATAGCAGATTCCCTTCCTTTCTCTCTTAGACTTGGAACTTGTTTTCATTGATTGTCTCAAATATCCCTTGGATTAGGTAATTCAGTTACATAATTCTTGTGTTCCTTGTAGTTGAAACAATATAACATGGTTTTAAAGTAGATATAAACCTTATTTAATTCATTATAATTATTGAAATTCTTCATATCACTTTAGCATTTATTATCCTGGTGCCCTTTTACCACAATTGATGCATCTCCAATTTCACTTAAGATAGTTTCTAGGATTCTTCTCCCCACACATTAAATACATAGGATTCTGGGTTTTATTTCCAAAAAAATATTTATCTCTAGATCATTCCAAAGAAAAATTTGTTTTATGCTATTTAAATTTCGGAACTCGATACCACTGAGAGTCTCCAATATCTATATCAACCTTAAGGGAACAAAATAAAATCTCTTCATAGATGTCACAATCTTGAATCTCTAAACATTTTTTTAAACTCAACCTTAAATCACTAAAGAATAGATACACCATACTTTCTATGTAGATTATAAATCTAGAGGTGTATTGTGAAATCCTTCTAATGTTTATCTCGTACTCCCTGATAAAACCATCTCACATTTTCATTACTATGAGAAACACCATCTCTATCTTGAGATGGAGTGTTTGAGGATTTTTTTTGAAAAATATTTTATAGAATCATTCCCATTCCGTGGAATCATTTTCTCTTTGGTCTTGTTGTTCTTGATTAGAGTCCACCATTGGCCAGCTTCCCCGTTAAAACAACTAAAATACAGTATTAATTTATATTTTTTAGAATTTAAGGATAGATAATATCTTTTCAACGGTTTCAATACATTGTTCTATGATGATAGGATCATATAATACTCTAATGGCAGGAGGCCTTTGTTTTATAAAGAACCCAATCTCAACTTTCTCTTTCATTGGAGATGTAGGGGAGTCCACACGATTCAAGTTATTATTAATAAAATGAGTTAGCTTGTCTAGTACTTACATGAATTTCCCAACTCCAAAACCCATAAGGCTATGAATGTAATTAGAATAACCATCACATTATGTGTAATTTTGGTTGTTAGCACGATTCCTCATATTTCCCATCATTAACTCAAATAAAGGGAAAAACTGACGAGAACACTTGAACTAAAAATAATATATTAGGAAACCTATAAACATAAGACAAATAATTCATAAATAAAATGTATATACTAAATTTTGAGTCTCTATGTTTCAATCTAGGTTATCCATGGTAATTTCCCTATTAAATTTTCTATCCTAAAAATCTATTCAACTCCTTTATAATGGTTCATAAGAAGTTTGTTCATTTTCCATAGCATATCCCATGGGAGTGTCAAACGATGAGTGAAAAAGGTCTCTTTATCATGCACCAGGTGATAATCAATTAAATCCAAAATACTCCATTTTTAGGGTTATTACCCCCAGGTTCAATAGTTCCAGAGCCACATCCACTTATTATATCCAAACATTGATTTAATTTCATTTATAGCACTACCTCTATAATTCCAAAAAAATTATAGGATATTATTATATACATAGACGCATCCCTATGGTTATAACTAAATAATTATAGTAAAAAAGAAAAAAAAATACCATTATCTGTTACCAACTATTGTGGGATGATTATTTTACATATATTATCATAGGATTTTAAAGATAAATATCCAATAATTAAAATTGAAAATTCATGAGGCATAATGTATTTATAAGACCAGGTTCATAATAAATTATGATGAAACTAAAACAATAAATCTTTATTTTTTTATATATAATCATATCCTATATCCCATTGAGCTGAAAAAGCTATATAGGACAACTAGAGGAATAAATAAAAGAATGGGGTGAGCCATAATGCCTATTAAGTGAATAAACATGATATCAAAGAATATCATTCATGTAAAATGTCAAAACATGATGTAATAAAAGAAAAGGCGCACGAACAATCACATGAGAAAAAAAATAAAGAACATGGTATAATAATATCTTAGTAACAAGGGAATGTGGAAATAATATTCAACATGACAAAAATATGAGTCAAGGTTAACTGTCAAGACAATATCACTTGGTTGACAGAGTCCCATAATGGATTTGGTTTAATCCCTAATTCCATAAATAATTTATCACGAGAAAAAATGTAACCCAATTCATTTGGGAGATATCTTAGCACACTTATCATAACATATATATGATTATTTATTCCACAAATGGAAATCAATCTTAAAACATAAATGTAAAAATTACCCATGGGATGATATGGGTTTCGTTTGAGAAAATAACATATGGAATGAATTCATTTGACACAAGAAGGGATAATAAAAATGGTATATATGTGAGAGATATATATATAATGAATTTTTATCATTACATGAAAATAAAAAGGTAGAGAAATCAATATAGATAGATCAAGTTCATTACCCACATAAAAAGTTAGTTTGGAGGGATCCCTTATCGTGTGTTCTAGAATCTCTCTGAAATTGCCATTAAAATCATGCATATTAAATTTATATTAATTAATTAATTAATAATCATTTAAATATATATTATTTTTATATTATTTTTATTATTTTCATTTATAAATATTTTAATGAGATATAACACATACTTTTTTTTTTCAGGAGCATCCGTGTCATGGTTCCATGGTCAGAACACTCATGGATAATTATTAAAGTTCTTTTAAAATGGTAGTAAAAACCATAATTGAAATGAAATAATATTCATTTAATTAAATAATTATAATTTTCCCAAATACCTATATGTGTTGTAACATAGGGATGATTCACTTAGAAAAAATGTTATCATTAAGTAGTTAGTTCATTTAGGATGTTTTACCAACCATTATTAATTATTTCCTTTTTTCTAAATGTGATGGCTAAATATTCATTAAAAAACTTGAAAAAATATATAATATACATAATTTATTCATTTTAAACCATTATATGTGAATTTAAATCTTTCATGCTGGCAGTAGTGGAAATGGAAAAGTCATCATCCACGAAGGTGGTGAGCAGTCATAATATGGAAAATTCATTCATTTTTATATGAATATGAGGATATGAGAAAGGGGAGGACAATAAAAAGTTCATTAAAAATAAAAATTTCTAGTATATATAGGATATTGGACTTATTATTCCATGTTTTATGAGGTTTATGAGGATAAGGTAAAAGAAAAAAATAATTTAAAAGAGGTAAATTGAGAATATTACCTCTTAAATGTATCCTCCTTGAAAAACTAGGTAACATGGAATTGGTATTTTGGTGAGACCAAAAACACTAAAACATTGGGGAGAGGTTTTTGAAGATATTTGTATAGATTGTTTGGAAATATCCACGGATTAGAAGTTGTGATGAGAAATGGTAGTGAGGGGTTTTATTTATAATGGTTAGAGAGGGGTGATTTGGAATATTGTATTTATTAGTTTTTTTTATAAATAATATTAGCGGTATTGATTAATGTTACAATATATAGTAAATAGTGGATGTGAGTGTGAGCTAATGGGTTGTAGCCTCGTCCAGGACTCAAAAATTCATGTACTTAGCTTATAATGTTAAATACTGTTTAAACAATATTTCACTATTCCCCAAAAAATTCACCATGGCCATTTATGGATGTATAGAATAAAAAAATGAAGTCCATTTTATTGAAATAATTAACTAGATATAAAAAAAATTAATTTTTAAGTAAAGTCCGCATTTATTTGAAATATACTAATTTTAATATTATGATTAATTTTCAGAACCTTTTGGAAAATATTTAAGGTCTCATAAAATATATTATCATTATAATAAAACAAAATATTAATTTATAAACCCATTTTATGAAAATTAAATTTCATTTTAATATTGATATTTTTTTTAAAATTATATAAATACATATTATTTATAAAAATATGAACACTTGTTTTATCAATTTTAAAACATTTATTTACTTGTATATTGATAGAAATATTCGATATATTAATTTTATAAGATATTTTAGAACTATTTTAGACTTACATATGTTAGGATTATATTCAAATGGCTAGTTTACTATTCCCAATCATTATATTACTATTCCAATGGTTGGGATACTATTCAAATGATCATATTTTTAATGACTATATGGGTTGCCTACTTTCCATAAATACCTATAATTTCATTCATTATTATCTAACATCCATTTTCTCTCATGGTTATATATATTTTAATTTTAAATATGAATATTTCATTACTAACATTCTGTTTTATTTCTACAGTGATTTTATTGAGTTCGACCATTCTAGTAGATCTAAGAGTTTAAAATTTTCATATTTTAGTTATCTTTTTTTATTTCTTATCCCTTTGTAAAATTTTCAATTCGCATGGCCATTTTTATTCACTAAATCTATTTTTTAAATTAATTATAAAATGTAGATGTTTTAATCCTATGTTGTGTGTTCTTTATGGTACATTATAAAATATGACACAATTATAATAAAGGTAATTCCATTGATGAAATCCCATGACATTACAAGGACACAACCATGTATTTTTAATCCTAGGGTTATATAATAATATTTAGAAATGGGTCCTTAGGATTCTATTAATTCCTAGAGAACCCCATATTAAATAATAATATTATTATTTACTTAACATGTGATAAACTCATGAATAAATAATTTTCAATTCCATGAATAAATAAAATAATATTTATTCAAATAATATTTAAAACGTCATTTGTTATTATAGCATTAAACATGGACCTCAAAACCCCCCAAATATTTATCAAAATTTTAATGATGATTATTTATTTAAATATAATAATATTAATACAATATTCTTTGATAAATAAATATGTTTTATATTTCTGAAAATAGAGAATAAATATTTATAAAATATTGAAATAACATATATTTTCTCTAATAAATGGTGACTAAATATTATGGATCATCCAAATATGAATAATTATTAAACCTCTTTCGAGAATAATATTATTTAAACATGTTAAATTCATACGGAACAAAATTGAGGTTTTGGATACACCCCATAGGCCACTATCTTAGTGGAATTAGATGATACCACTGCATTATAAGGTTAAAAAATAGCCCCATGCCAAGGAATCCATTGATAAATAATTTAATTTCGAAAAAATAAAACCTCCTACGAACATACACTGCATAATATAATCCCTTTATCATGATATCTCTAATCAAACAAATTGTTTGCTGGAATCATCAACCAAGGTGCTCAATTCTTATGTATTTAATGTTCTAGAAATGAACTTACCGATAAAACACCATAGGTTTTTACTTAATCATGAGATTCCATTTTAATTAAAGGGATTAGGATATCAACATCCATTAATAAATAGATGATACAAATCCTTTCCCTCATTATTCATTAACGAAATATCACTCCTGACACATGCAACATATCCTTCTTTACTATGATATTATGTCGTCATAGTTTTCTTCAATACATCAAATTACACAACACATGTTATTAATTAATAGTAATAATAAATTCTAAGGACCATTACAGACATATGAAGATAGGAATATCTAATGACACATATAAATGTGGATTTACCTATGGTGGTTTAGGTTCTCATAACTGCCCTCTATTTGAGATTACTAAGGATGAACGTCATCACAATATGTATCCATTTCTTATGATCCCTAGACCACTGATATCCTATATCATATATGTCCCACTAGATGAAATCATTTTTCTATAAAAAATGTATTTAATAATTATATCATGGCACTTGTAGGATATCATAATAGTGGGGAACCACTATGACCTTTTAGAGAGATATTTACACTTTGGACATTATCACACACAATGTCACATAGAATAAAAATCATTATCTGATAAGAAATTTATTAATATTTAGAAATATTAATAATAATAGTCATAAATTACATTGAATATTGTTCTAGGGAACCAAATCCAACAATATCATGAAACCAACAAAATAAACTCATTTTATGAAGTCAAATCATGAATAATTAATGGAAATGAATATTGATATGTTGATGATACTATAATTTTCCTATATTAAAATTGAGGATTTATAAAAAGGCTTATATATTGATCAACTAAGAATAGATTCTTTTGATTAACCCAACAATTTTGGACAATCAAAGTTCATCAAATAGACATCATCTCTAATTTTATCCTCCAAATATTAAATTGCAGTAATGAAAGTTGAAATATTAAATTGAGAATCAGAATATGAGTTTAAATATATTTATATATATAAAAGAAAATCTTTAAAAAAATCATTCAATATATAAATATAAAAAGTTTAGATCCGGAATCAGACAATCAATATACAATGGAATAATGATATATAAAAATTTCTTTACATCAAGAATAAAGGGATCAGTGGTATGTGATAAATGGAGTTTTTCCAAACATACTTATCACAATCACTCAATTAATAAAACTCAGTGAATTATAATGAAAAATTCATTCATCAAAAAACATCTAAAGAAAGCTACGAAGAATTACACATAGAAGCAATCAAACCAAATATGGATTTAGAAGGAATTATGTCCTATAGTAACATGATCAAAGAAAATATTTGTTTCAAAATCCATTATATCTTGAAATTAATTTGAATAACACGTAGATAATAATGGAAACTTCCAATAGAAGAATCATTGGTTGATGAAATTTAATAGTGATAAACCAATTTTATTTTCATAATATCATTAATTTTCATGAAACATGAATCAATGAGGAAACATTGAACTACTTACATTTATTATCTGTTATATTCAAGATATATTGGATTTAGATTTGAAATACCCACATCCCAAAGAAACTATTTATATTCACTATTATATTATCAGTGAATGATTTTTATTGTTGGATATTATATGAAATTTTAATTTCCTTTGATTTAAAAAATTGAAATACCCTTCACTAACACTCTATTATTAGTTTCCATTGGTTTCATTATTTTTAAATATTTTTTAAACAATTCCCGATTCAATGTTATTCCGTTAAAAAAAAATGGGATTTATCCCCATTAATTATCTCATATAATTTATAACCCATATTATGATTTCACAATTATTCTGTAAGAAATTATGGAATATGTGGAATTAGTAATTTTTTCATTAGTATTTTAGTAAATATCCCTAGTTGATCAACTATCTCCACAAAAAATAGAAATTAGAAAGGAAATTCCTTTCCCTTATTTTTTTTGAGAAGATGGTAGACAAACTAGGATAGAAATAACCCACCTATTTGTTCATTGGGGATTAAGAAATAGAATATTTTAGAATGATGGGAGTGGAGATAGGCTGATGAGATTATTGAAAAATGAATGAGAAGAAAGAATATGATGAAATTTTATTAAAAAAAATTCATTATGTATTTGCACATATATATAGTGTAATTTTTATTTGTAATTAATTAATATGTACATAATAGAATGTTTTATTGCAAAAATAATAATAATATTTTATTCTTTTTAAATATTCAGATCCCATGAGATTGAGAACCATAAGATTTAAATTTTATAGGAATAATATAATGATTGACACATGAAAAATCATTTATCACACTTTATATAGAATTTAAAATTTAATCAATACAATAATATACCAAAACTAAACATTTTCACATTCCAATAATCAATTATTTGAAAAATGATAAAGCACCATATATTTAAAAAAATCATGTGATGCCTTTTTGAATAGTAAGTAAAAAGTTTTGATATTTATTATGATGGTGGACTCTATCTGAATTTATAATTTCTTAAGTGTTTATTTAATTCCATTAAAAACATTTTAAAAATAAAATATAAATAAAATTGGTGGTTTCTTACATTCAATTCTTACAAAATCATCTCTTTTCAAATTTTAAGTCATTAAATATTTTAAAACTATGACTATATTTTTTATTAAATATTTTTTTACCAAAGTTTCCCTTCATTTAATTTTCAAACTATATTTAAAAATTGGACTATCATAACAATGATGCATAAATAGTTTTATAAAGAGAGAGTTTAACTCTTCCACCTATATTTTTTAAGATATCCTTATATTTTTCACATCATAAGAAATAATCATTTGTTAGGGGAGTGTTGTGTTTGTTACAATAATTTATTTTCCCTTATTTTATATAATAATAAACAGGGAATGCTGGGCTACAAACCTATTTCATAAAATGGGAGAAGATTAAGTTGAAACCCACCATTATTATAAATGGGTAGGATGTTACCTCTATTTAAGGGGAGACTAAATGAAAATTTAAAGCTTCTACATATTTATTATTTTAACTAGTACAAAAATTCTCCAATAAAACATAATGAAGATTTAGAGAGTTTGATTTAGATATAAATATATTATTCCTTATGAACATTAAAAAGCGGTAAATTATTGGGTTATCCTCAAGATACAATAATTCCAATCCTATGGTATAAATTATTTTAATTATCACAAGATACATATATCTTTATTTAATATTTTCTAGTGTGTTTTCCATGATATTTATATATATAATAATTAGAAAATGATATATGCATATGGAAAGGCAGAATCAACGATGGACAAAAAATACTATAAAAATATGGGTGACACTTGAATGAAGTGGATGGATCTTATAAAAAATGAAATAAAAGAAAGGTAAAAACTATTATGGTATAAAATTAATCATATTAACTTAAATTACTAGAATAAAAATCCACAACCAAGGAAATGGGGAAGAATATTAGAGAAGATAAGAAATTAATTTTATACATATTGTGACAACCTGAATTGCAACTTTCTCACTCTTGTTTATCTGGTTGATTCCCACATGGGTCTTGGATATCCTGAGGTATAAATTATGAGTTTTTGAAAGTTTTTACAGTCATTCATGTTTAGGCTCACAGTTTGGATATTGTGTAGTGTAATCCATGCATCATATGTTGTTTTTAATAGAGGTGATTTCACAATCTACACATGGTTTAGTAAAATATGTGGGAAAAACATGTAAACACAAAGGTTTTTATGTAGTTTTAGTAACATGGTATAATAACCCATATGAGACAATCATGTTACTTTCTCATGTTAGGGATGTTTTTTTTATTTTTGACTTATTTTTAGTTTGGTCTTCCTTCATTGGCTTCCCCATTCTTTCTTACCTGACCTAGGTTCTTCCAATGGAGTTCTCTCCCTCTCCCAAGATCCTCTAAGTGGATTAAAATTGGATTCTTGGTGGTTCATTATCGAAATCAAGTGGTAAAGGAATCCCCAATCCTCTTATATTAGTATCCTTTATTTTAAACTCTTATTCTCCAACCCTAATAGCCATGGGTGGATGATTTTTGTTGTTTATGGTTTATGTTTTGGGGGTTATGGGTTTTAAAGGTTGTGATCCATCTATTGAGGCTATTTCTAGTGTAATTTGTCTAAGAAAACATGGTTACACTGAATGAGGTTGGGTTTTCAATAAGATTTCAATTTACTAAAGAGTTCCTAAATTGAATGATATTTTAAATGTATTCTTGAACTTAATTAATGAATTATATGTTACATAGTATTATTTTATCAAATTCCTCCCATGTCTTTTGTTTCCCTTTTTAAATATTTGGTGAAATTCATGGTTCAATGGAACATGAATTTTAAATGGGTTTTGTGCATTCTAGATGTTTGATAAAATAATATTGATTGTTTTTCATGAAAATAGTAGCAGAATATTGGTGTTTTGGGCCTATTTGGTATTATAAAGTGAATTGTTATTTATTTATAGTGTGGTTTCCTTATTTTAATAGTTTCCCATGTTTTTAAACATAGTTTTATTTTTTAAAAGGATTTCCTTATTTATAATTATTTCACATTTTTATTCAAAAAAAAGATGATGTTCATTTTTGGAAAGTTGTTCCATTTTTTAAAAAGGTGGTGTGAATCCTTATGTCTTTTTATTTTTGGGTAAATACATTGATTATGTTTAAATGTTGATTCCTTTTCATTAATGGGTGTTGTGTGTGATTTACAATGGGTTGTATTTGGTTGAAAAATATTTTTTTAAAAAGGATTTCCAAATAATATAATATTGATCTCTATAGAGAGGGAATAATGTCCACTTTATGCGATTTGTTGTTTACACCCTTGTTGTTCCCATTGTCACATTTTTTATTATCAAGATCAGGTAGTTTTTTATATGAATTGTGATTCATGTTTAAATGTTTGGGTGTTGTTTATATGAATCTTGATTCATCATTATATGTTTGGTTTGGGACTCACTATCTAAGGGGGGTCTGTCATAGGTGAGATGCTTATTTTATAGCTATGTATAATGTCTTATGGTTGTTTCATTTTCACATAATGATTTTTTATTGATGGTGATTATATATTTTAGACATTAAATGAGAAAACTATGTTATTAAATGAAATGTTTAGGGGTAATTCCATAATATTCGAGTGTGATATCCTACCAAGCATCCCATATATGAATTTTATACACGGATAGATTATTTTCACCGATGATTCTAGTAAGAGAGTGATTCACGTGATGAGTTATATTACCATTAAATTATTGATGGTTGATTAAACCATTGAACTTTAATAAGTAATTAAGCCATTAATTACCTGTGTGTGACTACATGGTTTGAATTTTGTGTTATTATTACTTATTGTAGTTGGAATATGAGTATCCACTTCTATTTATTTTCATAAATCAATTCACAATGAGTGAGAATCATGAAGGTGAGACATGTTTTGTATGATTATTATAATTAATTTATAACTACTTATGGTTTTGAATTTTATTTCATATATTACATTTTTATAATCATGTTGAGTGTGTGTGTTGAGTTTTAAAATTATTTTTTTAAAATTAATTCCTTGAAAAGTGTTTCCTTAAAAAATTTACTTCAAAAACATGTGTTGGTTTGGTTTCAAAGGAGGAAGTTTTTAATAGAATAAAAGGTTTATATTGTTAATTTTAAAATAAAATATTTTATAATGTGTATTATAAATTGTTTAAACCATTATAGGGTTTTTTTTAAAGTACTAAAATTTTAAGAAGGAATCAATTTGTTTGGCAATGTATGTGATATACCACATCAATCTTAAACAAAAAACTAAATATTATTATTTAAATGTAACCATTATAACCAAAAAATTATAATGGTTAGTATGAAAATGATTAACTAGTTTATGAAAATATGGTTTTAACATGTATATAAAATAATTCTTTGGTGACTAATTAATTATAAATTCAAATAAAACCCTTTTGAAAATAATAGGGAATAATTTTATTAAAGATAATTTAAATGCACACAAGTGCGTTTTATAACAATAAAATCAAAAACCAATATTGTGGTGTTATATTAATCAGATATATATATATATATATAATATTAAAAAATATTTTTAACATTCATCCATTGTATTTTATAGACATGATATAAAAAACCACAATTGTACGCATAAATAACTCTATTTTTCTAAAGGCAGTTTTGCTGCCTTTTATTAGTGAACTTTTTTTAAAACTAAATTTTGAAATTTTGATAAATTTTATATGAAAAAATAAAATAAAGTTTTTAATAAGATTATAAAAATTTACTTTGGTTGATTTTTTTGGTATTTTTCTCATAAGTTTCATTTTTTGATGAATAGTGAAAAATATTGAATTTTAATTAAAAAATGAATTTTAATATAAATAATTTATAGTGTTAAAATATATTTTAAATTTACATTAATGTAAAATTAGATCAATAATACATATATTAATCCAATTTAGGTCATTTAAATCTTTTTCATATTGAATCTGATTATAAAAACATTTCAAACTTATAAAAAATTTCACTTTTAAACCCCTCTTTCTCGCCCCATCCATAGGATTAATTTTAAATTAATTTTAGCCACTATTGATTTTGAATTTAGAATAAGGGATTTCTTATTTTTAGTCATAATATCCAAATTTATTAAATAATTACCAATTATTTTTGGACAATATGAATAATAAACCTTGTAATTTTTATTACCATAGGAGTAAATTAGGTAATTAAGGGTAAAAATAGATATGATATGGATTATAAAATTTCCATACACTATTAATAATTTTATTTATAGAGTTTTCTTTGTACAAGATCATCTTTAGGAAGAATTTATTACCTATTTAAGCAACTTTTATGACTTTAATCCCCATATAATATTTTATTTTATGAAAAGTCAAACTCATCACCCTAATATTTTTAATAAATACAACAATTTTAATATGTTGTTATTTAGAATATATGTTTGAATATAAATATAATTCTTAAAAATAAAAAATTTATCTTTATCATGGAAATTTATTTGTAATTTTTAGTGAGGGAATAATTACCTTAAATAATTATACAATAATGATGCAATAATTATTCAATTAATGGAAAAATTAAATAAATGATATTAAAAATATTAAAATATAACTAATTTTAGATAATTAATTTAATACAATAATTTTAGTTACTACCTTGATATGTTTGGGATGCATTAAATTAGATTATTTCATGATATCTTTTTTTTATTGATTTTTTTTTGTAAAAGTCAATGTAATGAATAGTGTCAAAATTTACATAAATGAAATTTAAAATTAGTAATTTTTTATTAACTGATATAAAATTATTGAAAATATAAAATATGGACAATTTATTGGTATATGGTATACAATTTCATCAATTTATCATTTATTTATCTTTTGGAATTTTATATTAATCATATTTACCCTTGAATTGTAAAAATACACGTTGACACAATAAGGCATTAAAACCAAAAGATAAGGGTATAAATTTAGTCAAAACTTATATAAAATTTATTGAATTAATATATTTAAACCTATAATAATCATATATTCGAAATAAGTCAGTTTTTAACATTTTTTATTGGAAAATAAATTATATTAATTTAATATTTTGAGAAATTCCAATGGTGCCCCTCCCCTCTCATATAAAAGGGAACCACTTCATATCATTTCTTCACAATTCGAAAAATATTTGGTTTGGAAAATATCTAACCAAATACCTTCCTATAAAACCTCCCTTTATTATAGTGATGTTTTTTTATTCATAACACCATCCTTATCGGTGTTGAGGTGTTAATCAACATAGAGTGTCCGAATAAGAGGTTTCATTTTTAAACAAGTGTTTCAGTTTTATTTGTTCTTCAAATTCCTTAAAATATTGGTAATACATGATAAAATAATAAAAAAATATACTCCATATACCTATATGTTATTATTTTAGTGGAATTATCCAAATCCATCTCAACTTCCATCAAATTGGAAAAGAAGTTATCATGGTGTGTACGACACAATACCGCCCCACGAACCGATGAAATTTGTTTTTCGTAACAATCATTCAAGAATGGTTGTAATGATGGAATTAATTATTATATATTATATTAATTAATTAATTATTATTATTAAAATATAATATATCATTTATTTTCTTATCGTTATATGAAAAAAATTATAATGATTTTCGTGCGTAAAAGTGAATTATCACCTCCATGAAGCGAAATGATTATATATTCATAACCACATCACATGTATTATATATATAATTATATTTAAATAATTAATATGATATTAAATATATTATAATTATTCTAGATAGATAAAATGACACTTTCCGTCTTTTCATAATGATTATTGAAAAATTGAAATATTACTCTTTCCTACGTACAACCTATCACATTCATGATTGTATCATAGTTCATTTTTAAATGAAATAATTAATGGATGGATTTAAAAGTATTATTTATTGATTTTAATTTTTATTATTTCAGGAATATTATTCTGGATATTATAGAATAATGACCTCTTTTACTAGATACATCACACCATGTTCATTTTGGACTCAAGTACCGAATATCATAAATGCGTCTAATGTAAACATAAATAATGAATTAATTTTTATAACATGGTTATAAGTGAAATAAAAAACAATAAAATTGAAAAAGGTTCCCATGAAAATAAATATTTAATATAAATTTATTATTCAGGAATATAAATAATGTATATAACGAATCAGACTCGTGGTAAGGGACTCTTTAACTAAATAAACCTTATTTTTTGTGTTTTAATGATTTATTTTCTAAATATTTTCTTTCATGTCCATAGTTTAAAAATATTTTTTACAATTGAATTTATTTGAAAATTAATTTTTTGAAAATATAATTTCCTATTTAGTCTCGAAGTTTTCCAAAAATGGAATATTTTTAAGGTTCATTTAAGGAGATTTTTAACCAAATTTACATTCTTTGGGTAAAAATTCAACTTCTTCAACAACGCCTTTCTAAGATTATGGGATAATTTTTATTTTATTTTATTTCTATGAGTTTTATATTAATATATAGAAAATATACACAATCTATTAATTTTATTAACTTTCACTTCAATGATATGATATTTGTAAGAAACATTCTTTTAAAAAACCTCTTTGAAAGATCCTTAAAAAAATATTTTTATTATATATACGACATGAATTTAATTTCCCACCTTAATTTCTCTTTAATATTTTGGAACATACTTTAAATGTTTATAAGGTTATTTTAAATGAACAAAATTTCCATTATACATTTGTAGTTTTTCAAAATTAATGATTTAATTATAAAAAAGTATATTTATGTTAAAGAATTTTATTTATGATGAAATGTTTCATGATTTTTGTTTACATTATTCCTGGGAATTTTTTATAATGATTGGTTTTTTATGTGATAAACTAATGATGGGTGGTTATGTGATAATCCAACAATGGGTGGTTCCATGATAAACCAAGGATGTGTGGTTATGTTATAACCTCCAATGCATTGGGTACTCTAGAGATAGAGGTTGGCTATATTTGTTAATCCATTTGTAAGAGTGGAATGTAAAATGATGTCCCAAGTTACCTAATTATATCATATATTATTTCTTATGAGTTTGTTTTTAAAATCACTTGATTTTAAAAAAGTATGATAATGATTTTTTTGAAAAGATGATTCCTTTATTAAGGTGGAAAGGTTTGTTTTCAAGAAAATTTTTTATGGGTTTTAAATGGACCAATGGTTTCATTTATTTTATGTCCCTTTATAATATTTTTGTACTCATCCCATATTTTAAATTTTTTTCAATGGTATTAAGGGAGAGTAAGGAAAATGATGAGATTAAGGAGAGTACTATGAATATTTTTCATAATGAGAGACCATGTTTTTTAAGACTTTTGTTTGGTGGAAAAAATAGGGACTGAGTAGAGGGGTATACTTGTAATATATGGGTTAACATTGTAAGTTCTTCCCTAAGTCTCTAAAACACTAAACTAAAAAGTTTCTTGAATATTAATTCTAGTTAAAAAACACTAGAATATGTTATGTTTACAACCGGGACCATAAACTTGTTTTCTAAACAATATGCATTGAAGGAAAATCCTTTTTTAACTGAATTCATTAAAATTGAGTTATTTTAAAGATAAATGGTTGGGTTCTTTTAAATTTTTTATTTATATAATTCATATTTTGAGGTATGTTTTTTGTAAATGATGTATTTAAAAAATATCTATTATATACCCTATTTTATTTATATTTTATATAAAATAAATGTGAAATTATTTTATATTCATTACATTCAATCTAGAAGTCTTTATATCATAATGAATGGAATGTATTAGTATCATGGTGTTATCCCACTTGGCATTTTCTCACACCCAACATACTCACCTTGGTGGTATATGGTCTTCATTTTTTTACAAGTTTTTAGGTTATGAATTGTAGGTATTATAATTACCAATTTCCATTAGGACGTGAGTGTATAGTCAGGTTATAGTGGTGAATCAAGAGTCACATAGAGATTTTGTGGGGTATCTCTCCCATTTTAGTTCAATCTGTTTCAGGTTATGTGGTTTATCAATCTCTTAGGACAACCTTTTTTTCCGTTTATTTTAAATTTATTTATATATTTTAGAAATGTAAATGATTTACAAAAATTGGTTCATTAATGGAAAATATTTTTTAAAATATTTTATTGATTTTGAGATTCTTTCACTATTCAAATGTTCTTAATTTTATTTCCACTAAATTATTTTATAATGGCCATCTAATATATGAATACTTCATTCCAGGTTCTTGGTTTGAACTTTTATTGATACCAGTTTATATGAAGGTGAAATTTTTCCCAGGAGATCTCTTGTGATACCCTAGTACTTGTTGCCAACCTGGGGTGACTGAGAATGCACCACAGTCCTTGTGTTAGATTGACCAAGGTGATGTGTTTTGTCATCTTAGGTCAGTTTGATATAAAATTTTATCAAATACCCTCCTATTATTTGGTGGTAAAGTTAGAGATGATCTAGGAAATTGGAACTTGAGTGGTGGGGCTGGGGGAGTTCTTGACCCACTATTTATTGTGTTATTTCTTGAGGTTCCATCAGTGGTTAGTAGTAATCTTTTGATTTTTTTTATTTATGGTGGTGTTTTGGAGATATTTTGATGTAGTTTACTACTACTTTGATACATGCACTGACATCGAAATGCATCTCATGAAATTACATGTTTTGGAGTGAAATTAATGGATATCAATGGGCACATGGTCAAGGCACACACATTTTTTAAACTATATGAAACCCATGGAAATTGTTATATAAAATTCTAATGACACTTTTATAGTTTCCATATTACCTAGAAAACCATGCGGGTAGACTATAACACCCCGAGATTTTGTGAAATATTTTTTTCAAATTAATTTAATCTTTTTAATACTTTTCATTTCAAAAAATACTAAATATGGATTTTGTTATATAGAAAAAACATTATTATTAGATTGCATTATACAGAAAAAAAAGATAACCATGACCTATAAACCATACCTACTTAGCTTGTGGTATACACACCACATTTTTTGGCATGTGTTACACACAATGACGAGTTCCTTCGATAGCTTGTGTTACACGCAAGACTGAGTTTTATCATAAAATAATATATTATTAAAATATTATTATTTAATATATTGTAAGATATAACCTAACCATTAATTTCGAGTATATGAATAGTATTAACTAAATTATTAATATAAATGGTTTATAATATGAATTCATTGGTTAAATATTATTTAGAAATGAAAATATATACCAGTTGATTATATAGGAAATAGTTTTATTTTTATGCTCATAAAGTCATTTATTCTTAATATGTTAAGTTAATTATAATTTTTGAATGATATTAGTGAAATATATTTTTTTATATTCAATAAAATATTTTTGATATTCATCCAATAGATTTTATATGAATAAGATAAAGACATACTCAATTTTACGCATAAAACCTTATATTTTTCTAAAGGGAAATTTTACCGGCTTTTAATAGAAAACCCATTTTAAATATAAATTTTAACACTTTTAGAATTTTTATATGAAAAAATAAACTTATTATTTTAATGAAGAGTATCAAAATTTACTTTGGATGATTTTTTTGTATATGTCCATATGGTTCATTTTTAATGAATTGTAAAAAATACAACATTTTATTTGGAAACTTCTTATTCATGTAATTAATTTATATAGTTCAATTAAAGTTTAAAATTTTTAATGCATAATTAACTAATTTATACTTCAAAAAAACCAATGTATTTCAGGGGAGTTAATATCAATTTGAAATTGGATATTAAGTCAATTCAAACATTTGATCTTTTCTCTTTAAAACCCACTTTTTCATTGTGTCTATGGGATTAATTATAAATATAATTTATCCAATTATATGAATTGAATTTGGTAAGATGAATTACATATTTGTAATCATAATGTCCAAATTAGGTTTTAAAGTCAATTTCATTTTCATTATAACAAAGACACCATGGTAAAAATATTATTTACCATTTATAAGTAAAAAAAGAAACTTATTAATGTTAAAAGGGGTAAAAGCTTAAAATACATAAATACTAAAAAAAATTTAAGGTTGGTTGAGGTTAAGATAAACCTCATCTATCCTCAAAAATATTAATTCACATCCTATTTTTTAATTTAATACAACCTCATTTTGGATTTAAATATAAAATATTTATTTTTTAATCACTTAAACCCAGATCTCCTCAATTATGAATAAAACCCCTCACAACCCCATTTTGACCTGAAAGCCTTATAGCCCCTAAAATCTCAACCCAAAAATATTTTCATAACTCTACCCATGTACAAGTGATTCTGTTATCACCAAAATACAAAATCAAACATCCTCAAGGCTCTCTCAAGGAGTTGATATTCAATAGGTAATTTTCACAAAGTACCTCTTTTAATTTCATTTCTTTTTCTAATTTCTCCCCACCTCCTTCATCCATAAATGAATGATAAATCCGGAATAATTTATATACTATAGTTTTAGCTATAAAATTGATTATGTCATATACATTTCATTTCTCATTCCTCTTATTCAGAGAAACAAAATATTTTCCATGTTATGTCGGTTAATCACCTCTCTGGCTATTGTTTTTTTGTTCTTTTTACATTACTTACTTCATGGATAGTCTTAAAAATATTATATTGTTAAATAATAATTTAATATATATATATATTAAAACATATTTCATATTTTTTAAATGTTATATTTAACATTCCTTTATGCTTTCCATATTATTGATATTTGATAACTTCTTTGTGGACGTATGGACTACTGACTCCTCAAAACAATGTGATTTGTTCACAATTCACAAGGAATATATTAATTATTTTTTTAGTAATTTTTTTTATAAATTAATTATTAATTATATTTGAATGATATTATATATATATATACATATTTTCGTAAATTTCATTTACATTTATTCTCTTAATAGAGCAAGAATCAAATAGTGTTCATGCGTGCGTATGACCTAACATCTCCATGAATGATGTTTTATTAATCATTAAAGTTTATTATAAATAAATATATATTTAATATATAATATATTTTTATCCTGTTTCATATTATATAATTAAGTAATCATATAGAATCAATAATAAAATTCAAAACACATAATATTAACAAATAAAATATCACTCGAAACGTAATTTTAGCATAGTGTTAATTATGAATAGGAAACATAAATTATTAATTAAATAATATATGGTATTATATATTTTAATATTGTTCTGTTATATATGAATTAAAAAATTATTCTTATTATAAATGAGGTTTTTATGAGTACAAATAGAGTTAAGATATATGGTAAGGGAATTTCATCTCACTATTTATTTATGGGAGAAACATTCCATATTCAACACTTATTTCTTTGTTGTACTTACTACCCGAAAATGTATTATAATACATTTATACTTTAGTTTATGGGTGTTTATATATCCATTTTATTATATCTATTTCATGTGGATTTTCAATTCAGAAGATACCAAATGAGTAAGGTAGTTTTGTCTTAATTTTCTTTCTTTGAGACACATGTTTTGTTATGAACATATGTTAATTTACAAGGTGTATAAATTAATATTGACATATTATATATGGAATATCATTCTTGGAATGATATTTTAATATTATTTTAATGTTATTAAATCATGGGGATTATGATACAAATGTTTCAAAGTGGTTGTGGACACTTTGAAATGTTTGGTGATTATTTTATAAGAGAAATGTTTTTAAAATGACCTCTTATTCTCATTTTCAAGGAAAAATATTATAAGGTAAAGTTTTATGTTTTAAAGTGTTTTTATAATGTTCCTTTATAGGTTTTATTATCCATTTTAAATGAAAAGGGTTAATTTCACAAACTCAATACTTTTTGAGAATGATTTTACCTAATTATTTACCGGGGTATATATATCATACATGTCCGTGTTTCATAAATTTTGGTTCTAGGATATTTTTTATATTATTATACAATTTTTTAAAGTCATTTTTACACATGTATGAGTTATTATTAAATGGTTTGACAGAAATATTTTTTCATTTTCCTAACTATGTACTTTTTGAAATTTTTGTCAAAAGTATGAGAATAATATTTTTTATCTTACACCGAATGATTTTTTTGATTTCCTAATTCTTTATTACATTAATGCTTCCCATACAAGCATACAAGGTTATTGCAATGAAAATGTTTTATTTTATAATTTTGTGGAATTTCAAGTTATAAAACCGTATTCAAAGAATAAAGGATATTTTTCTCAATAATTGTTTTAAAGAGTTCCCTTAAAATTATCTTCCATATAATATTAAATTATTTTATGTTACTTATTTTTTACTAGGAACTTGAATAAATGTTTCCATTATTATTATTTATATTAATGATTTATGTTTTTGATGGAATTATGTTTAGGAAACCCATTTCTTTTTTGTGGGCTATGCTATGATTGAATGATGTTTAAGAAACCCTTTTAGTTTCATTGGTTATTATTTGTTGAATGATTTATGTTATTGTGTTACACTTATAAATTATTTTTTTATGAGATGGGTGGGACCTATATATCTTTCCAATCACTGGGTAAATAAATATATATCTTCGGAGATAGACTATTATGGTCTTGTGAGGGATCCTTGACTACTGAGATGGCTATGGTAGTGAACCATAACTACCAAGATGGTATGAAGAGTGATATAATACTACTATTATAGACATGGGAGTGAACCATGACTACCAAGATGGTATAAAGAGTGAACCCATACAACCAATATGGACTTGGCAGTGATGCCTTGAATACTATTGAAATCCTTTTATATGCTTATGTGTTTTCCATAATTTGATGTATCATTCCTTTGTTATGATTTCATGGATAATGTTATTTATTTACTAATGATTCATGTATGATTTAGTATCAAGACTCATTACATGATTCATTTTTATTATATTTCATATGCAGGGTATGATCATCTAATATTATGATCAGCCTCCCATGGCCCTATACTCTTTTTCATGATTACATGTCTCCCTTGTTTTCCATTAATGAGCATCTAATCTCTCCATTTTTATGTATACTGTCCCAGGTTATGATTATATATATTAATTATGATGTGTCTATGATGGGTGCGGGTTATGAAGAACCTAGTGATAGATAACATAGCTCTCTTTTGAACTAGTTGTTTATGTTTCCAAGTTTCCAATGGCACTAAAACAATAATGTATTTGGGAATTTATTGGTGTAAAGTATTAATTATTCTGAAAAAAGTGATGTAATGTCCTTGCATGAAAATACTGGGTTGTTATAGTTGTTATCTTAGTAAAAGAAGTCATCCAATCCTTGGGAACTCTCATTTGTTATAATTGAATTAAGCATGGCTTTCTACCCAAGGGATTCATGCGTAAAGTGGTTCAACTGGTGATGGTGGTGTATCCTTCCCATGAGGTATAAAAACCCAAAGAGTTCTTTGATAGGTATCTATTATATTCCATTGAAAATTATTCGATATAGTTACAATTGGTATTAGAGGTAAGGTTTAGTAATCCTTTGGAAACTAGGATGAGAAAGCATACTGTGATCCCTAGTTATATTTCTAAAGATATTTCTAAGAATGTCTATAAAGATAATCCTATGGTGTCATAGATTTAAAAGTAGGTATCATGCTTTATAAATCCTATATGTGATTTTCAATGATTATGTGGTTTTCCATTATATTAATTTTTTCTCGCACTATTGTTCCTTTTTTAGTTAATTGAGGAAATGAGAAGGAACTAGATTAACTTTGGGTATGATGGGAAATCTATTGATGAGTTGTCAAATTGGAAGATCACTAGAGTGAATGATGTTTTGATCACGCCTAATCAGTTTCCAAGGACCATGATAAACAATATGTACATTAACCAACTCTAAAATTCACCAAAGAATATAAGAAAGGATTTTTCTAAGAGTCGAGGTAATGGAGACCATGGAGGAAAGAAAATTAATTTTCCTTTGAGTCAATAGTGCTGAAAGACTCACCTTAGTGAATGACTTAGTTGAATAAGAAGGTTTTTTGACTATAGAAAATAAGGGAAAAAGTAAGTAATTGAAAAGGAAAGATTAAGGGTTTTGTTAATGAAATGGATACGAATATTGGTCTCCCTATGACATTATCGATAGTCAAATGCTTTATGTGTGAAATGAGGTCATAAAGAGAATCAACAAGGTTATACAAGTAATGGTTATATTGCCACTGATGATGAGACTATAAATGAAATGTGAAAGGAAAGAGGTATTAAGTTATAGGTTGAGGAATAATTTTTAATGGATTAAGGATGAAGTGAAATAATAGAAGAGTTTATGTATTCTGATTCCAGAATTATGTTATATGAATACTGAAATACACAAGGAATTTTTAGTTTGTTTTATTATCTCAGGATTTAAAAGTTTATGTTGAATGATCTTGATAGATAGGAAAAGTTATTTTATGGTAATGTGACATTTTCCTAATGGAATATAACACTTAATATGTTATTTATGTTAAGATAATTATGTTTGGATGATGATATGTTTGATATCAATAAGTAAATTAGATGATACTGGTTATTTCTGGTTTTGATTACAAGTGGGTTATGTTCTAGTTCATGATTTTTAAAACATTTTTGGAATTAAAAAAAATCTTTTAAACATTATAATAAGGAAACATTCATGTTTTAAATATGAATATATGGTAATTTAGGTTATTACCATAACTCAAGAGAATACATGATGGTGGTATTAATATGTTTCTAATGTGACAACCAAGAGCTACCCTATTATATATGGGAGATAAATGTTAAGCTGATCTAGTGCAATTTTGAATTGTCATCTTCAGGAAGGATTATATGTTTAATCATTTTTGGAATGGTTTATATCAGATGAGGTTTTGGGGATTAAAGTATTATCTCTCCATTTGAGTATTTATGCATATTTGATAAATTATTCTAACATTTTTGTTGTGGTAAAGATTTATGGAATGACCTATCATTATACTTATGGATCTCATGATATTCAAACACTTTAGAAATAAATAATTAATCTTCATTTATTTGAATAAGAGATAATGTTGAAATTGATCAAGGTGCATAAAAGGGAGAGGTTGTACTAAAACAACGTATGTATATCTTCCTATGAAAATTCATTAACAATAGAAAAAGGGATAGTGATGTAAAAGGTTATCATGTTATTATAAATTTTTATGATATCAATGACCTATTTCATGCTTCTTTAGTTTATGGTTTTCTGATTGTTTACTCTCTCTAGATAACCCACAGTAGTGATATTTTTCAATCTCGATTTTTATTTACACTTTTCCCCTATTCCCAAATCTTCACCTATTTTCTGCTATGATGTTATGATTTACATTGGATTAGAGTCATTTTCAAACATTTCCTTTTTAAAAGGTAGTTTTAGTATACAATCTTTCTGATGTGGGTTTCTATGAAAGAAACTATCATGTAATAATCCTTTAATAACATATATGAATTTAATTTGTGAAATTATTTTTAAGGGGGGTAGAAAGTAACACCTTGAGATTTTGTGAAATATTTTTATCAAATTAATTAAATCTTTTCGATATTATATATTTCAGACAATACTGGACAAGAATTTTTCTATATGAAAAAAACGATGTTTGGATTTTTTGATAAGAAACAAAATGATAATATTGCACTTCATGCAATACCGGCTTAGCTTGTGGTATACACATCACTGTTTTTGGATTATGTTACAAACAATGCCGAATTCCTTCGATATCTTGTGTTACACACAACCCAAGCATTATCGAACAATAATATATAATTAAAATATTATTATTTAATATATAGTAACATATAAACATAATGATGAATTTGTAGTAATGAATAGTATTATCTAACTTATAAAAATATAAGGTTTATAATATTAATTCAATGGTTATAGATTAATTAGAAATGAAAATATATAACAGTTGATTATAATAGAAATAGTTTTATTTTTATGCTCCCAGAGTTGTTTTGTCTAAATAAATTTTATTAATTAAAATTAGTGACTAATATCAATGGAATATATATGTTTTATGTTCAATAAAATATTTTTGATATTTATCCAATAGATTTTATAGGAAGAAGATAAAGACAAGCTCAATTTTACACAACAAACCCTATATTTTTCAAAAGGTCAATTTTACCATATTTTATTAGTGAACCAATTTTAAATATAAATTTTGACACTTTTATAATATTTATATGAAAAAATAGTAATTATTTGAAAATGGATTATCAAAATTTACTTTTTTTAATTCTTGGTATTTTTCAAATAATATTCATTTTTAGTTAATAGTTAAAAATACTATATTTTATTTGAAAACTATTTATTTATCTAATTTTATTATATAGATAATTTATATTTAAAATTATATTTAAAGTATAAGTAGTTAAATTATACATAAATAAAACCAATTAATCTCATTGGAATTAATTTCACATTAAAATTATATATTAAAACATTTCAAACTTTTGACATTTTAACTTTAAAAACCTTCTTTTTCATTGTGTCTATGAGATTAATTTTAAATATATTTTTTTCAATTATGTGTATGAATTAGGTAAAATAGATTCCGTATTTGGAATAAGAAGGTCCAAATTTGGTTTTAATATAAATTAATTTTTATGTATAAAAAATTTACCATGGTAAAAATATTATTTACTCCGGTATAGGTAAAAAACAAAACATGTTAAACTTAAAGTATGTAGGGGATTAAAATACCTAAAAACCACAAAATTTAAAGGTTGGATGAGTTTTGTAACTACCCTATACAATGTAAAAATATTAATTCATAAAAAAAGTCATGAAATTTAAAGCCACCTCAAAATGGTTGGATTTAAATATAAAATATTAATTTTCTGAACACTTAAACCCACCTCTCCTCATGTATAAATACCATCCTCACCACCCCATTTTGAAACAAAACCATTTTATATCCTAAAAAATGTCCCACAACCTATCCTCTAAACTCTTCCCATGTAATTGTTCTTCTGGTATCACCAAAATACCAAATACAAGGTCCTCAAAGGTCTCTCAAAGAGGTGATATTGAAGAGGTAATTTTCCTAAAGTACCTCTTTTTATTTCTTTTCTTTTTCTTCTTTCTCCACACCTCCTTTATCCATAAATGAATTATGACTATAAAATAATTTATATACTAGTGTGTTATGTATCTAATTTAATATGTCATATCCTTTTTATATCTCATCTTCTCTTACTCAAGGAAATGATACTATTGTCCAAGTTATGGTGGTTAATCACCTAAGTGATTATTATTTTTAATCTTTCTTTCATTACCACCTTCATGGGTGATCTTAAAACATTTTTTATGGTCAGATACAAATTTAATATTTTTATTAGAACCTATTTCATATTTTTAAATTTTATATTAAACATACCTTCATTCTTTCCACATTGTGGATATATGATAACTTTATTTATGGACGTGTGGACTACCACTTTCATAAAGTTATATAATTCATTCACACTTCACATGGAATTTATTGAGGATTTTTATTAAAAATATATGATATAAATGACCTATTAATATTACCTTAATAATATTATATATATACATGAATATTTACATACATTTCATTTACATTATTTATTTCAACATGATAAGAAAAAGAAAATAGTATTCTTGTGTACGTATGGTCTACTGTCTTTATAAAAGTGTTTTTAATTTAACTTTAACGATTATTATAAATTAATATATATATATATATATATAATATAATATATTTATATAATATTTTATTATCAAATTTTTATAATCAAGAATAACAAGTCAAAATAAGTATGATTAACAAAGAAAATATCACCCGAAATGTAACTTAAATATGGAATTAATAACAAAAATTTTAATATAACAACTTAATTAATACATATATGGTATTATATCTATGAATATGGTTATGTGAGTGATTAATAAAAAAATTATATACATTATACTGTAGGTTTTTACAAGTATGAATAGAGTCAAGACAAATGGTAAGGTAATTTGATCTCGCTTTTTATTTTTGTGAGAAACATCCCTTATTCACCACACATATCTTTTGTGTGGTAAAATTAAGGGGCATGAATTTATTATATGAATTTTATACATTAATTTTTGTGTATTTAAATATCCATTTTATGATCTCTATTTCAAAGGGTTTTACAGTTATAAAGTTACCAAATGAGTAAGGTAGTTTTGTCTCAATTTTCCTTCATGGAGACACATGTTTTTTCATGCATATATGTTATTTTATGAGGGGTATATACTAAAATTTGACATATTATATGTGTAATATTCTTATTTTCATGTCATTTTATGCTTCCTTTAATGTTATTATTTCATGGGGATTATGATAAAAATGTTTCAATGAGGTATGGGATACTTTTAAATGATTGAATATTATTTTGACTGATAAATATTTTTAAAATGATATCTTAAGTTCAAATTCATGGAAAAGTATTCTAATGAAACGTTTTATGTTTTAAAGTGTTTTTAAAATATTCTATTATATGTTTTCAAAGATATTTTCAAAGAAAAGGGGTTAACATCAAAATATCATTACTTTCTGAAATTGTTTACATGTAAGTATTTAATGGGGTATATTTGTTATCCATAACCATGTTTCTTAAAATTGTTTTCTAGGATATTTTTACTATTTATATAAAATTGTTTAATTTCAATTTTTTCCAAGGATGAGTTTTTATTAAATGGTTTTAAGTGAATCTTTTATCATGAACCTAATAATGTACATTTTGACATTTTCAAAAAAATTATGAGAATAATGTTTTTTCCCTTCTACAACATGAATTTATTTTTACAATTTCATGAAATTACCCTACAAGAATACAAGTTTATTTTAAAAGAATATTTTTTCTTTTAAAATTTCATGGGATTTCAAGTAAATATTTTTTTTCAAATTAGAGAGAATATTTTTCTGATGTTTTTTTATCAAAAGTTCTCTCAAAATTAATTTTTATATAAAATTACACTATTGGATGTTACTTATGTTTTATAAGGGATATGGTTCAATTTTTCCATTGTTATTATTTCTTTGAATCATTTACGTTTATGATGGAATGATATTTATGAAACCCATTTTTTATGGGTTATGTTTTGATTTAATGATGTTTAAGAAACCCATTTATTTTCACAGGTAATTATATTATGATTGATTTATGTTATCATGGAACACTTAATGAATAGTTTTATTATGATATGGGTGGGAATTATATCTCCCTCCAAAGAATTGGGTATATATTTATATCTAATTATATAGACTATGATGTTCTTTGGAGTGAACCTTGAATACTAAGATGACCATGGGAGTAAACCATGACTACCAAGATGGCACAAGGATTTAATTCATACTACTTAGATGGTCATGGGAGTAAACCATGACTAAAAAGATGGTATGGAAGTGAACACATACTAACAAGATGTCCTTGACAATGATGCTTTGACTATTATCAAATTTATTTTATACTGTTATGTTTCTACCATAATTCTATGACTTATTCCTATGTTTTGATTTCATGGAATATATTATTTATTTCCATATGATTCATGTCATATTAACTATCAATATTTATTCCATGATTCATTTTTATGATATTTGATATGCAGGGTGAGGTCTTTTAATGTCATGATCATGTTCTCTTATTCGTATATTCTTGTTCATGGTTGCATGTCTACCTTATTTTCCCTTACAAAAAATCTGATCTCACCCCTTTATATGTTTCCTTACCTAGGTATTAAAGATATGTATTATTGTAACACCCGAGACTTTTATGTTATATAAATCATCAAAGGAATCTTTTTCTACACAACACTTTCTTGGCTTGCTTTACACGAAATCGCGACCTTCCTCGATAGCTTGCGTCGTACACAATACCGAGTTTCACTAACAACGATATGCTATTAAAATATTATTAAAACTAGCCATTATGAATAGTAATAACCACTTTTTGTGAATTTTATTTTTCAAAATGGAATTCATTTTTGGATTCGGAATACCGAAATTATCCTAGGGTGAAATTTTGGTATTTTTCTGAAAACTTTCAATTTTTGATGAATAGTGAAACCACTAAGTGGTAGGTTAAAAACTGAATTTTGCATAAAACATAATTTTACCGCTTTTGTGAATGGAATTTCGAAAATCCGACAGACACGGTTGATATCAGTAAGTAAAATGTGGTTCAATGAGATAAAAATAATTTTTTGGTGAATAATAACTTTTTACTTTTTTTACCGCAGTTAATAGTAAATAGGGTAACTAAGGGTAAATATGATATTACTATTACCCTAGCACATGTCCTAATTCTATTGGATAAGTGTAATTAGACCAAAAACAACCTTATGAATATAATGTGACCATTTAGGTCCACTTGGATTAGATTATGACATTTAATATTATTTTATTTAATGAATAGTTAAAATAGTTAAAATCAAAGTTTAATAACTAAAACATTTTTAATATTGGTTTATACATAAGATAAATTAGATTATAAATATTCTTTAGAAAGATAAAAATATTTCCTACATAATGGTATTTTATTTATAATTTTTAGACTTTAAATAAATTAATTTATTTATGACACAATGATGATGTAGTAATTACCCTTTTAAGGAAATGTTAACATAATTGATGTTATAAATGCCCAAATAAATGTAATTTGAGACTTTTTATGAATTCCAATAATTTTCTAGGTTACTATGATATATTAGTGTTGATTTAATCAACTTGGTTCGAACATATAATTCTTTTATGACTTTCACAAAAATCATATATCAAATAGTGACAAAATTGACACAAAATAGTTTTTAAATCAAATATTATATTATTAATTGTTATTTTATTCCTAAAAATCTAAGGTTCGGCCAAATTACTTAGATAAGGATATATATATTAATAATAAACAACTTGGGGTTCTTTTGGCATGTTATAGTAAGTGTATTAACCATATAGTGTAAGAAAACAAAAAGACACGGTAAAAGTTAAATTATTTAACATAGAGTTAAATCTAATTGATAAGGTTAAAATAATAACTTAAACTCGTCTAAATCCTATTGGTTGATAGTATTTCGACCCATCCCCACTTTACCTTCGAAATAAGACCCTTTGGAACCATTATAAACCGATTTTGACTTTAATATAAAATAATATTTTGAGATATTCCTAAGGTGCCCCTCTCATCCCTTATAAAAGGGCACCTCCTCCCCCTCCTCCTCACACCAATTTGAGCACTCAAGCTCGGCAAACCCCTGCCCAAATCCCTTCTCCACTTCCCTAGAATAATCCTATAGGTCCTGGTCTTCTTCAAAGACCAATCTTAGTTCCCTAAGTGGAGGATTCAAAGAGGCGTTTCAAAGAAAAAGGTAATATCCATTACTGATCTTTTCAATTTCTTTCTTCTTAAACTTCTTCTTCTTTAGTTGTTTCATGATAAAGTAATAACATCAGTATTACTTACATACTGATTTGTTATTATAAATATGAAACCACCCTAATTCACCTTCTATCCATCCTACGGAAAAATGAAATCACCGCGCGTGCGTACGTACGGAATACCGTCTCCACGCCGTGGTGTAATCTATTTTCCACCATCACCTTACAAGGATGGGTATAATGGTGTAATGAGTAACTATATATGATTATTATAAAGTGATATTGATACTGAAATAGTATAAATACACTTAAATACAATTCCACGATCATGGGAACAATATCATCGCTCATGCGTACGTACGGAATACCGTCTCCACGATGTGATGCGACTCGTTCTACATGATCATCATTACATAGTAATTATATAAACAAATTGAATGAATAAATATGATATATGTTACACTAATACCATTCTGATATAAGGTATCTATAACCTTAAAAGAAGAATAAGAATTTATTCGGCAAAACACGCATAAGAACAAAAGGCAATAAAGACCCGAGTAACAAGTAACAATGAAATATTACTAATAAGAAGCTAAGAATATGACCATATATGATATCATATCAATATGTATGATTATGGAATAAGTCAATAACATTATTTAAACCATTATATATGAGCTTCGGACACGTACAAAGCAAATTGGACCTAAGGTAAGGGAAATATCACAATCTCATTTTTATCCAAGATTGTTTATACTTTAGTATTTACTGGGGTGTATTTTATCATCCACATCCATGTTTCCTGAATATGAAATATTATTTCCATCCACCTAAAAATGTTTAAATCCAATTTTTCCCTTCGGTGAGTTTTTAGTAAAGAATATGAAAGGAATATTTTGTCATTTTTCGTACGAGGTACTTTTTGACTTTTCCGATAAAAGTACAAAGAATGTTTTTTTAACTTATACGGCAAGAAATGGATTTTTAAAACATTATTTCCAAGAATATTCCATTATAAGTTTTCAAGTTTATTTTTAATCAACTTCTTTTAGTTTATAATTGTATGACATGTTAAGAAAAGAAAAGTGTTTTTGAAGTAGAAAGGATATTTTCCTCAAGAATGGAGTTCAAATGTTTTATCAAAATTATTTTCCATGTAAGATAATATAGGGTTCTGTTTTTATCCCTATTATTACATTGATTCGATTATGTTTTGAGGGAATTATTTTTATGAAGTCATTTACCTTATATGATTTGTTTTATGATGTCATGATGTTTCAAGAATCCCATTTTTGTTATATGTGTTATGCGATGATGTATGATTTATGATTATGTGGCACACATAAGAAAGAATTAATTATAAGATGGGTGGGACCTATATCTCCCTCCAATTCATTGGGTAAAGATTTATATCTCATGAGATAGACATGGCTGGAATGGAAGGTTATTTCGGTTCAGTGATACAGGACTGAAACGAGGAGTGAAATCGGTTCAGAAATGGTCTTTGTCCGCTAAGATAGTCTTGGCAATGAGTCATGACAAACAAGAAATGATTTTCCATGATTATGTGTGCATGACACAAAGTTTCAAGTTTTATGTTATGATTATGGGGATCTCATTTTCACTTCTATTATTTATTCCATGTTAAGATATTATGATCTCTTTTGCAGGTTATGATTTTCAAGAAGATATGATATGATTTTTATTTCCTTTATTTGCCCTTGCTGAGCATTTGAGCTCACCCTTTTTTGTATGTTTTCTTTTCCCCAGGTCAGGAAGATGGCTATTAAGTAGAATATGCTAAAAGGGACCCTAGATATGATGAAATAAATGGGAGACACTGTAGAAGATTTATGAACCAGTTGTTTATGTTTCCCAGTTTCTAAAGACACTATACCTATACGGTCCTTTGTGGTTTTGTCATATGTTGTAATAAGTGTGCTTCAATTTTGAAGTATTAACAATGTATGTAAAGTATGGGTCATTATAATTATGTATTATGTATTATGTGTCAAATAAGGGTTCTAGACATAAAGAACCTAGTGGAAGATAATATAGCTCTCTTATTGACTAGTTGTTTACATTTCCATTTTAAAGGAACTAAAGTAATATGGAATTTGGGTGTTTTTTGTGTAATATATTATTAATTATGAAAATGATATGTAATTTACATGTACCAAAAGACTATGTTGTTATATAGACCATGGAAAGTGTAGAAGGTTAGTATTTTTTGTTCTCCCTCTTTTTTTTTTAATTTTAGAATCTCTTGTGTTTGATGAGGATCTTTTATGAGTGTTCAAGTGATGTTGTTTTGTTTTTGAAAATTGTTTAACCATCATTTAAAAGTATAGATTAATTATTTTTTATTTAACTTGTCTTCAAAATATTGTTTGAGATGAACAAAATTACATTTTTTTGATGTTTGCGAAATATAGAATTTTGTCTTGGATTATGATGGTTTTCTAGAAAATAAATTCATTGTATTGAATGATGGATCAATTGAAAAATTTGGGCATGTGTGAGATAAAAAGGAAATAGTTTTTCAACAAAGAAGTTATTTTACTATTGGGTTTGAACTATTTTTATTGGTTTGTGCTTGTTTGGTGTTTTCAAATTGGAAGAAGGCCATGTTTTGAATTTTTAATTTAGTTTTCAAAGGGTGTTTTATAATAATTTTCATTTTATTTGTGTTTCATATCAACTTGTGTTGAGATTTGTGGGGACTTAATGATGTGTTGTGTGTTTCATGATGTTTTAGAATGTTAGCCCTAGAAAAGAATTGGAAAGTCAAGAGTGAAATATCTCTAGTAGTTTTCTTAGTGATCTAGGAGTAGCCTTTCCAACTTTAGACTTTTCCCAGACAAATGATGGAGTGGAAAGTACTAGCACTTCTTGTATTATAGAACATGGGTGGGAGTTTTTGAATCAGTATCCACATGTGTTTATCTATGATCATGTATTTCACGAGGTTATGGAGTGGTAATCTATGATTTAAAAGATTTTCAAGTATCTAGGAACTCTAGATTCCTCAAGGGTGAGGTGCACCACTCCATTGTTTGAATGGTTATGTTCAAATTACTAGAGGCAGACTATATGTTCCAAAGAATCTGATGTGTTTTCCTGAGGATATTTCAATGAAAAAATTATCTAGAAATTATATGTTAAATTGGTGAGAATTTCTAATGTTATGGAGTTATTATTCATTCATAAGGGTGATTTCTATGTAAAATATTATGTCTAACACTTCACCAAAATAGTTTCCTTTCCTATTATATTGGTTATTAATGATTATAATAGGTCTTTTTTCTTTAATAGAGACCATTTTAACAATCTATTCTCTATGGAATTTCAGTTTTTACTAACTACCATTATATAATGAGTGTATAAAAACATTTTCAAATAATAATTATTGGTAGGGCAATCAGTAGAAGGTGATGCTGTGACCCTATCTGGTGTCAGAAAGGGTGTTCCAATAATTAATAATTAGAATCTTGTTTTGTTCTGTCCATGTAGGCATTCTAGCCATACTAGAACTTTTTTATGATGGAATTAAGGACTTATAATTGGTGTGAATGTCTCAGTCACTTACATAGGTTTTGATCCAAGTAGTCATCTTTCACATTGCTTCCATTTAGAGATTCAAGATCTATTTTTTGGTTTTTTGGAAGTTATATTTTTTAATCCCAAATTTTTTGGACCCTATTCCATTTATTTTTTACATTCAATCTGACTTATTGTAATAGATAATAGTGATTTTGGATCGTGTTTTAATCTTTTAGTTGTTCATTTCTCACTATTTTCCTATATGTTTCCATTTTTCATGGTTTTATCCTTTGCTTGACGTTTTTTAGGAATAAAATGGAATTTAATTGTGTATAGATGGAGGAATTAATGATAAGATTTGGTTTTCTTGTGAACTATAATAGATATTGAGGTGATATTTTCTTTCAAAATTACCAAGGGTAGGTATTCTGTAGGTTTGAAACCAAGTTTTCCTTTGTGTAGTCTCATTAACCAAATTTAATGTCATGAAATTCATTATTGTGGAATATTCATATCTTGGATGTTTATCCAAGTTTAGTGTAGTGCGTTTCTTTGATATGATCATTACTTTGGATATTACAAGTTAACATTGGACTATTTAATATTATTTCTAAATGGTTGGGAGACCTTTACTCGGTCTCTGTGTGTTATCTTCATTATCATAGAGATCCCTACAACATTTCTTTGGTTGGGATGTAAAATTTTCCCTCGATATTTAGGCCTCAATTTTTTAGGAGGCATTTTTTCCATTGTTTCGTTTAGTAACAATAATTAACTTTATAGTTTTAGTATATAAATTTTATGGAGTTATGTAATTCAAGTTGACAAGAGGAGTATTAATTCTAATGTTTAATTTTTTGATGAGTCAATTATTAGGATATGTTGTGCTTCATTGGCTAGAAAATCTCTATTTGATCATGTTTCCCCAAGATATGGGATGTTTGGGTCTCGTGTTTCTTGTTTTACGCCTTGGATTTTGAATTTCATCCAGATCATTCTTTTTTGGTGAGTTTATCTTGACCTTTACCATGACTAAGGCTACAAATGATTGTCTGGAAATGGAATTTCTAGGTTCAAAAATTGGAATGGTGGGTAGAATTTTAGCACCCCAAAATTACACTTTCACTCTCTTGTTTATATTGATGATTTACCCTTATTCTCTAGGGTGACCCGAGTTTGTAAACTTTAGTTTGTAGTAGTATTTATAGGGTTTTATGGTTAAGTTCATGGTTTAGAAATCATGAATTAGAAACTATGATCCATATATAGTTTTTGACCAGGATGATCATACAGTCTTGGCATGGTTTGGTAAAATATGTGAGACGACCATGAAATATATGAAGTTTTGAGGTATTAGTAGTGGCATGGTCTATGCCTGGTTTAGAAAAACATGCAAGGAAATTGTGTGACTTGATCGAGTTAGTGTAGTTTTCCGATTGTGACTAATTTTAATTGGGGATTCCTCCCATGGCTTCCTATTCATTCTTACCCAACCTAGGAACCTCCCAAATAGTTCTCTCTCTATACCAAGCTCCTCTAATTGGATTTTCTATGTATTATTGAAGTTTATTTATCTAGATCTAAGGGCAAGGTCTTATACCCTCTTCCTCCGTTTCTTTTCTCTCTATTCACCTCAACATACCTCACACTATTGGATATGGGTGGATTATTTTGATTGTTTAGGGTTTATCTTTTGGGTATTTTGGTTGGTAAGGATTGCGATCTATCTCTTACGAACTTTCCTAATGGAAGTAATAGAAGGTAACATGGTTTCTTCAATTGAGGTATGTGTTTTTATTACACTTCCATTTATTAATTTGTTTCTTAATTTCTTGATATTTTAAAGGTTCTTTCAAACCCCATTATTTATTTATATGTTACCTAGTTTTGTGGTATAAAATTTTTCCATGTTTTGTTAGTTTTTACTTTGGAGAAATCGGTGAAAATTATTGGTTCAATTGTAATATAATTTTAAATGTTTTTTTCATTCTAGATGTATGATTAAAAGAAATTGATGGTTTTTCTTGAGAAAAGTGGTTAGATATTATTATTTTGAACTAATTTATTTTTATATCATGTAGTGCTCTTTGATTAAAAATGGGTTTTTTTATTTTAAATAGTTACCATATTTAAAAAAATAATATTCCTTTTTTATAAAATGTTTTCCCATTTTTATAAGGGGTTTACCCTGTTTTTATAAAAAAGTGTGTCTTTTTTTAATAATAGATTCCCATGTTTTTAAAAATGTAGTTTGAATCCATTAAATTGTTCATTTTGTATTAAAACATTGATTGATTTGTCATGTTAATTCCCTTTTGTGCTTTAGTATTGTGTGTGATTCCACATGGGTTGTATTTGGTTTCCAAATGGTTTTGAGAAAGTTATTTCCAAAGCATGTAATCTTTATATATAAATATATGGCATAATTGTAACTCTATGTGTTTCTATTTTATTATATATTCTTTACACCCTTGCTGATCCTATTATCACATGTTGTTCATTCTTATGATCATGTGTTTTTTTATATGAATTATGATTCATTTTTATATGTTTGGGTTATGGATCCTTGTGGAAGGAGGTGTGTGAGAGTTGATATGTTTGTTTTATAACTATGTATCATGTCATAGTGTGATGTTCTATTCACATTATGACATTTTCTTTATGGTGATAAAATATTTTACCCATTACATGAGGAACTTAAGATACTAAGTGGGTTTTTTAGGGATGTTTCCCTACCAGTTGATTGTGATACCCAAGCTAGTAACCCCTAAAATTAATTATATACCAAGATAGGGTTTTTTATTGATGAGGCTAGTGGGATATCAATTTGGGTGATGAGTTGTGTAACTGTTAAAATGATTAAAGTAGGACACCCTTGTCTAGAGGAAATTTTTTCCATTAGTTCCTTGTGTGTTACCTCATGTTTTTTATTTCATGTTATGATTAGTTATTGTATTTCCAAATTAGTTGTCACTTTTTTTATGTACTTACTTTGATGCTTTATGACTGAGAATCATGGGAGTGAGGCTTGTTTTTTTATGGTTATTTTTCATTTATTTATAACACAATAGGAGTTTTTTTTCATATCTTAAATTATTTATATTAATGTTGAGTGTCTATGTTGAGTTTTAAAATTGAAAATATTTGTTTTTTGACTAACTACTTCTAAACTATGTGTTGTTTTTCTTTCAAAAAATGGTATGAAAATTCTTTTGCTTATTTATTGAAATATTCTTTAAAGTGTTTATGAAATTGCTTAATCCATGAGATGGTTTATTTCTAAAACAATATTCAATTGAGGGAAATATTATTTCAACCTATTTCTTTAAAAGATAGCTGTTTTAAGGATAAATGGTTGTGTTCATTTAATATTTTTATTTCTATAAAGAATATTTTGAGTCATATTTTAAAAATGGTGCGTTTCAAAAAGTATATGATATATTTATTGTTTTATTTCTTTTTTATATAAAGAAAATTTTAACTCATTTTCTTATGACTTATTTTCAAGCTAGATGTATTGGTTTATTTGTGAATGAATTGTAAAGGACTCATGGTGGTATCTGATTAGACTTTGGATCACACTCTAATTACTAACCATTGTGTGTATACAATATTCATGTTTTATATAGGTTCTAAGGTTATAACTTATAGGTTGGCTAGTTACTACTCTCCATTGGGAAGTGGGTGTATTTTTGGGTTATTATGGTAAATCAAGATTTATATCGAGATATTCAGGTTCGTCTAATATTTTTGGTCTTATAGTTTTATGTCATGTGGTTTATCGAACTATTAGGCCTTCTATTTCCATTTTAGTTTAGTTTTATTTTACTATTTTGGAATTGTGATTTTTTATAAAAATGGATTCTTGTATGGAAAATATTTTGTTTATTTTTAGCTTCATGACCTATATTTATTTTTGTATATTATTTTATACTTATTAATTTTGGAATGACCATCCAATATAAGAAGACTCTAATTCAGGTTTCTGGTTGGAACCATTATTGAATTTGATTTATGTGGGTATGAAATAGTTCCCATAAGATTTTCTATAATACCATTTTTCGTATTTTCAACCCAGGATGATCAGAAACATTCCCCAGGCCTTATGGAAGATTGAATAGGGTGACGTGTTAGGTTATCTTATGCCGGTTTTCTACACTTATATCCATAGTTCTACTACGTTTTGAATTTATATGACCAGACATTCCAAGTGAAATATCTATGTTTTTCTCTAGATTATAATCACCTATAATAGTACCATTTTTCATGATATTAAGTTAATGAATAATATCCATGTAAGAATAAATTAAATAAAGAGTAATTATCATGGAATAATCCACTTTTATTAAAGTGTTTTAATGGGTTACTATCACATACTGTAAGGAAAGAAGATATTTATCAATAGTTTTTTTAATATGTGGTTATTTTAACTACCACCAATTAATTTGTGTGGGTTTTGTAAATCAATATGATTTTCTGGAGTAACCTATTAATTAGTGGTAGTCCTATAAAACCACCATGAATTAATAATTTGAAAGGTTTGTAAAACAACCACTAAAAAATTTAGATGGTTTTAAAAGATGATATTTTATACAATATAACACTGGTAAAAACTGTCACTAATAAATTGATGGTGTTTATTTGATTTTATTGTATTTTAAAGAACTATTAATGTTCATAAACATCATGAATATATTATTAGTGGACTCAAAATAATGGCAGTTTATTAATGAGAAAGAAATATAATATTTTTCTATTTACATAGATACTGTTTTATAATTAGTGTCTATTTAAACAACCACTAATTACCAAAAAAATGTCAAGAAAGAGATGGCTTCTGAATATGATACTACATACAATATAAAATAAGAATATATCTTCAACGTATAGAATTAAATAATTTTAGTAATCAAACAAACAAAATATAAAATATACAAAAATGATATACATTATAACATAATATTTTTTAAACGTACAACAATTTTTTTTTAAAATAAAATTATGTAAAAACAATATATTTAATTTTTTATTACAAATACAACACATGAAATAGGGTATCCAATTGAAACACCACTCCCCTAAGTTTGGTTAGCTATCAACAAATGATCCATTCTCCTGATTTTATTATCAGGTACCAATTTATAATGCTTCTAGAACATGTATTAAATGGAATTTAAAATATAATTAGGATTAATTTGATAGATAATACAAAATATATTTAGAATAATTGGTAGTATAATATAAAAAAATTAAAATAAATATAATAGTTTATGTAATGTTATATTACATAGTAGATTCAAATCCCATTGATCCATAACTATATCATGTGATGAAGAATAAAAAATAATCTATATATTAGATATGTTAAAATAATTAAACATACATTTTATTGGAAGAATGTATAAAAATGATAAATATTTTTTTATATAATTTATATTGTTTATAAAAAATCTCATTCATCCAATCAATGAAACATGCATCCAATCATGATATATGATGAAATTGAAAATCATCTTACATGCTAATTGGTCTATAATCTATCCATAGGAACCTTTAAAATCATTTATAATCAACCCTAACACGTCAAATGGAACAAATACATTAAAATTTATATGCCTCCAAACATATGATGTATTTATGTTCATTCTAAAATTTTATTATTTGAATTTGTTCAATAATTATATACAATAATTTGTTTATTGATATAATAATTTATTTTTTCACATGAAAAATTATATATCGATAATAGTCACCCTCTAGTATACTTGTGATGGTAATTGTGACACCATATTCTCAAATTATAAACACTCCTTAGCTGATCTATCTGATCCCTATGACATCACTTGATCATAACATGATGAATTAGAAGCATGGAGTTTAATTGATGAATATGGGATCATATCAGATGGAATAAAGTGATGGAAATGGGAGCTTATCAAAATTATTTAGCCTACCGAATGAATGTGTGAGCATATTAGATGTCTCATCTGATAGCATAATAGCTATGAAATATCAGACCATATCTTTGAATCAATGTTTTTAGTTTTCCGACATAAATTTTTTAAAAGAACATAGATCATGATATATGATATAAAACAAAAAAAATGTTTTGTAATAAATTTACATATATTAATTGAATTCATTTATTTTGAATAAACGGATAAAAGATAACTTATCTGAGGAATGAACACACAATCAATTAATTCATGATTGACCAAATTATTTTCATCCTCCACTATTAACATTATTTCATCATATTGACCATCGATTTCAAGACCAACTATTTCATTACCAATAGGGATAGATAGACTAATCTATTGTTGTGGATGATGTTAGATGTCCCAACACAATTATTTAACTTTACCAACCTTATCATATATTTCTCCTAGTATTACATGGAGTACAATGATACAACCTTAATCAACACCTTCATCAACATAATATATCATTTTTGATTTTGAATCCAAAATATATGAATCTTTATACTCATGATCACTAAAAACATTCATCTGAGATATGGTTATATAAGTACATTATAATGATTATTTCCTTACTCCCAGTAAATGTTGACTCATTTTCATTTGAATAGAAAAATAAAAAAAATTCCATAAAATTTTATTTTTGAAATGTTAATCAACCTTCCATAGTATCCAAGTATAAGGATTTAATAAAGATGATATTTTTTTTTGTTTTAAAACATTATTAATGAATAAATTTCCAAAACATAAAGCCATTAATATTATAATCATCAATCTCTTAGACCAGTTGAATGGTCTTTGAGATAAATATTTTAAATCATCTTTCACCAAACTCGATTATAGACATTCAAGTTCTAAATCTGTAAATATAAAATATTATTAGTCACATATGATAATTATATCAACATATTGTGAATAATAAATTGATTATGATTTAAAATACCTAAAAACCAATCTATAATTACTTTATTAATTGATTTTTCTATATCCTTTGATTTCTTATTTGAATTTGAGGTCATCTTTTTGTTTTCAACTTAAATTATTTAAATAAAAGATCTAAAATATCATTATTCATTAGAGAATAGTTATGTTCTTATAATAACAATGTTTGTGTCAATGAAACTGACGATATTTATTATAAATTAACGAATTAACATTGCAATGTTTACCGATTTACCATAGGATTGTATTAATTTGAATTATCATTATCACATAATACTATATTGAATCATGTCTCAATGTTATCTAAATAACTTAAAAAAGGACAGACACTATTCTTCCATATGACCTTCAACAATAGATCCTTATGGTAGATATTTTTTCTTATAAATTACTTTAAATAATATAGATACTGGATTAGAAAAAAAAACATAGTCAAATAAACACCATATGTAATGATTATAAAAATTTAATGTTGTAATAAAAAATAGTAATATGATAATAATTCTCTATAGGATACATCCATTGATAATATATCATCCCTTTAAATTTAACATCCTTAGTCAAATGAATTATTATATGACTAATCATAGAGAAGAAATAAGGGTGAAATATCATCTCCCAATGACAATGGGCCATTAAAATTAATTCCAAATGTTTTTCAAGATCAATTTTGTTTAATTATTTCTCAAAAATGTATTTAAATAATGTTAAAACTCAATTAAAGATATTATTATTTTATTAGGTAATAATTTAAACAATTGAAAAGGATGTAATTTCTTCATCCAAATATGTGAGTCCGGGATTTTAAATCAATTAAACATAAGATGTTTCGAGTAAAAAATCTAGAAATGATACTTGAATATTCATCAAATACATTCTCATTTTCAGTCATTGAAGAAAAATATATTTTTCATTGTTTTTCAATGAAAAAACCAATGGATGATACCTTTTATTATTATTTCACCACAAATATTTCCTTATATTCATTTCTTCTATGTCCTTTTGAGATCTATGATAATCTTTTGATTTTCACTTCTCATTCAAAATTTTAAACACAAAATTTTCCCTTAAAATATTTTAAAATTTCATAACTTCAATATTATTATGTAACAATTGAAATGACAAAACATTTAGTTTAAAAAATATGTTGTTTCTTATTTTATTGGACACCAAATATATCTAATGATCTTTGAAACATTTTCCCAGAAACCATAAATTGATACTCCTTATAAAATTGTGCATTAAATATAATAATTGTGGCATGATTTTTGAAATAGATAAAAATTTTAGTAGTGAACACAACTCATTTTCTACATTGAATCGTGAATTGTAAAAATTATATATACAAAATGAATCCAAGAATCAATGGTGACACATAAACCCCCCCTTTATGATATATGGTATTCTTCTAAACATGATGTAAATTTTATAAACTTGACATGCCAAAACAATGTGAGTGTTCCAACTGGAAAAGTCTCTGAATATAGGAAAATCACCAATCATCCAAATTTGAGAAATATTCATTTTAAAAATTTCGGGTATTGATGCATCATATGTATCTAAAAACCTTCCCCATAACAATTTAAATTCTTCTATAATATGTTGAAGTTATACATCAATATGATGTCCCAGAAGATTATTTCCAGAATGATAAAAAAAAAATGAAATAATTTTTTTTCATATATAAACATGGAGGTGGATTTAAATGGGTTAAAATAAAAATCTTTATGATATAAGTTAAAATTAGAGTCACAAATAGATTAAATCCATCAATAGCTAACCCCAAACCCACAATCCTCGAATTGGAAGGGAAACCTGGATATAATGAATCAAAGTATTTCCATGATTTTGAATCTCATTGATTATGTTTAAGCCCATTATTGTAGTTATCCATAATACAACACTTTATTTTTTGTAATATTTTTGAAGGCATAAATTACTATTGAAGTCTTGGTTTTAATGGAATGTAATGTATAACCTTCATCTAATTTATATTAATATTATTATTTATATTATGTTCATTAATAATTTAAAAACAATTCGCCGATTTTGATTTTGAAGTATAACCTATTTTACACTCTTTTCTATATGAACCATCTCCTGGATATAACATGTAGTTATTGGGACATTATTATAATGATCAGGGTTTTCCTATGTAGAAGGCTTTGCATGTTTTTTTATTTTAGATCATTGAACCTCTACAAAGGGAAAAAGGGTGAATTTCCCATGGAGAAAAACATTGGAATATTTTTATGATAGTAATGTTGATTATGAAATATATTTTTTAACATCATGTAGGATTTTGGAAAGATTCTAATATGGGCACTTTATTTGAAGAATTTCATTTTTATTAATTAAATATTATTTATTTCCATAGGTTCATGTAGAGATATATATTAAAATAAGCTCCCAATTAGAATTATATATCATTGGATAAATCCAAAATGAAGGGTTTTACCTAGGTAGTGTATAATCATTATTTAGGTCCTTATCTTAGATTGAGCCCATTTTATGAGGTTTCAAATTGAATTAATTAGGGTTATAAAATTGCCCAAACGTCTCCCATATCTCTGTATTCAGGTCTGAATGTTGCTCCCTCTTCCCGTTAATGATGTAGAGAGCTAAAGTAGGGTTGATGAAGTAGTTCTCATCTTGGAGGTAGTTTGGAGTCACAAGTTCGTTGGCTAGGAACTTGAATCATAGATTGGATGTTATAATTTTGAAGCTATAATTATTCACTATGATGTTGGATTTTTTATTTTCTATTATTCCCCACCTTGATTCAATGGTTGATTTTTATTTGTGTATTGTATTTTATATTTACTGATGTTTTTCATTCATTTGGTGTTAGATCAAATCTCAGGGGATTTGGTTGAAATTTAATTGTTCGCAGTGTTGATGGTATAGAATTTTTCACTATGCAACTGTAGTATCAAAAAGACATGTGATGTAGCTTATTTTCCAATATCAAGTTAGAGATGAGGTCTAAATGACATATAGTTCAAAGGTACATGCTGAGATGGACCCTTGGAATCAGGACTTGAGGTCCAACCATATTCATGACTAGAAATCCATGTGAAGTAACTAGGAGTGTACTTGTACACACCATATTGAGTGATACATAATGAATTGGGTTAAGGTGCATGTCAAAGTACCTGTGTACCCCCAAACCCAGTTTATTATAGAGAAACCATGTGTACTGGGGGAGTACATGCCACATTGGTCGAGGACACATCTAGAGTGGTTCTATGAGTAAAAATGTCATGCAATCATAGTACACACTATACACTAATATCTTTACAAGGTTTTTCGTATTTTCTTTCCTTGTAGACATCCTTGTGTAGTAACTAGGTGTGTACTTGTACACACTATAATAAGTGATATAGAATGAATTGTGTTAAGGTACAAATCAAAGTACCCGTGTACCCCCACACTAAGGGTAGTATAGGGAAACCATGTGTACTGGGGGAGTACATGCCACATTGGTTGAGGACACATCTAGAGTGGTGCTATGGGTCAACATGTCGTGTAGTCCTAGTGCACACTGTACATTATTCTCTTTACAAGGTATTTCATATTTTCATTCCTTTTAGCCATATTTGGTAAAAGTAGTAGTAAATTTTGAGTATATATCTATATAAAATGCAGTGGTGGGATCATCGTAGAAATTATTTTTTTTTGGTGAGTTGATTTGATGCTTAGGTTCATAATCCTTTGAAGATAACAACGAGAATCTGATAGTGAGGTAGAGAAGAGGGAAGGGATGTGGACCTACCATACCATAATCATACATCAAGAATGGGATCATAATGTGTAACACCCCAAGATTTCATACTGTGTTACTTCGTCAAAATAAATCAATAACTTTCACTACACGCAACACCGAGTTCAAGAGCACCATGACTTACCAAACAAGACGTTCAAAAGAGGTTATGAATAGTATTAACTGAATTTTGAACTTTATATAATCCTTATAATTTTAGAATCCATATTATGTGTTTCTTATACATAATGTAAGAACAAATTCAATTTTTTAGATAAAAGAAGTATTTTTTAAAAAATGACCTTTTACCGACTTTTAATAGTGAACCCTTTTTAAAATACAATATTTTAAACTTTTATATATTTAATTTGACTAAATAAATTAATTCTTTAGAATAGGGACATCAAAAATTTAGAATGTAACACCCCAGGATTCCACGGTACGTTTCCCTTAGAATAATGCAATAGCATGTGTTGTACGCAACCTCAAGTCCTAACACACACCACAACAAATCAAAATAGCCGTTATGAATAGAAATAACTAAATTTTGACATTTTATCTATCAAAATGGACTTCATTTTTGGATTTGGAGTATCGAATTTATCCCAAGGTGAAATTTTGGCATTTTTGGATAACTTTTATATTTTGGTGAATAGTGAAAATTACTAAATTTTAATTAAAAAACAACTTTTTTAATCAAAATTGTTAATAGTAATAAATTATGAATTAGAATGGTTTTAAAGTATATTTAGAATATATTTTTACCATTTAATAAAATTTTGGTCATTAGACATAATTTCACAATTAAATCAGACATAAACAAGTGTCAATCTTTTGAAAGTTATTATATCTTAAAAACACGCTTTTTGTTTTGACAGCGGGAATTAATTTTAAATTAATTTCTGCCACTTCTGTGTTTTGAATTTGGAAAAATGGATTCCAAATTTGGAATCAGAATGTCCAAATTTTTTAAATAGGTAACTTTTATTTTTACACATTTTGAATAATTACTTCAGCAAATATTTTATTTACCATGGTTAAAGGGTAAATCAGGTAAATAAGGGTAACAAAATAATATTAAAATAATAATAAATTACCCAAAAACGTGTCCTAACCTTATTGGTGGACATATATCCGACCATGGTAATCCTTTGGTCGATTTTTGGACCGCATGGAGCCACTTGTAAGTGGTAGGGACACTTTAAACTAATAAAGATAAAATAAATACAAAATTGACATAAGATTATATATTTTAGAAAAACAATTTTTAAATAGGGTTATATATGTTGGATTTTAGATTATAAATAGTAATTAGAAAGATAAAACAATTTCATACATTATAGTATTTTTTTTATAATTTTTAGTCATCAAATAATTTAAATTATTTATGACACAATAGTGATACAGTAATTACCATAATAGTGAAAAATTAAGATAATTGATATTATAAATACCCAAATAAATATAATTTGAGACTTTTTATGAATTAAAATAATTTTATAGGTTAATATGACATGTTATTATGGATTTAATTGACTTTTTTAGAACTTATCATTCTGTTATTATTTTCACAAAAATCAATTACCAAATAGTGTTAAAATTGACATAAAATAGTTTTTTAAACAAATATTATATTATTAATTGATATTCTATTCCTAAAAATCTAAAGTTCAGCAAAATGACTTATATAAGGATATATATATTAATAATGAACTACTTGTGGTTCTCTTTGATGTTTATAGTATGTTTATTAACCATATAATATAAAAATACAAAGAGACATAGTAAAAGTGAAACTAATTAACTAAGAGTTAATACTTAAAGATAAGGTTAATTTAGTGACCCAAACCTATCTGAATCCTATTGGTTGAGTTTTTTTCGACCCATACCCACCTTAGACTCGAAATAAATCACATTGGAGCCATTATAAACCGAATATAAATTTATTATAAAATAATATTTCTAGCTTTTCCTAAGGTGCCCCTCACCCCTCTTATAAAAGGGCACTCCCCCTTCTCTCAATCTCACACCTTCAAAGCCTTTTGGTTCAGCAAAACCCAGCCCAAATACTCTCTCAATTTCTCTCCCTTCATCCTAGAAGCCCTCCTTTAGTCATAAAGCCATCCTAAGGAGTCATTTTGATCAAATCAATTGGAATAACCCGAAGAAGAGGTAACATTTTCACCACCCTCTTTCAAGTTCCTTTCTTCTTCAACTTCCTCTTTGTTTATTATTTCCATTATAAAATAATAAATCCAGTATATTCTATATACTATGATGTTATTATAAATATGGTACAACCATATTCAGTATTCTAACCATCATTTGAATGACATGTCACCATACGTGCGTACATACGGCTTACCGTCTCCACGTCGTGGTGTAATTGTTATTCAATATTTTATTATTTATATGGGTATAATAATGATGTGTAATTCATGTAAATAATAGATATAACATGATAATGATTCTGGTTATATGATATACCATCCATTTATATATTATTTTAATATCAAAAGAATGATATTGTCGCTAATGCGTACGTATGGAATACGGTCTCCACGAACGTGATAAGATTAATTCCCCATCGTATCCATTCAAGACTAATTTTCATCTGATGGTTATAAAAAATGTTTATAGACTTAATATCATTCTGAATATGAATAATATACAACCTATCCATTACAAACATGCCTTATGTAACCAAACATTTAAGAAGAACGAATTGGTTATCACCCAAAACGACGATAATACTATGATATTATTAATAAAGCAACGTTAAAAGATCATATATGATATCATATTGATGTATATTATTATTTTATAATTTAACAACAATTTTTTAATTATTATACAGGAGTCTAACATACAATCAACTAATGAAAAGTTCAAGGTAAGGGTTTACTTCACAATCTCTTCCTTATCCGAGGTTTTTTATACTTATTTATCTGCTGGGACCTCGTTATCATCCGCATCCATGTTTCTTAAAAATGTATTTCAAAACATTTTTACTATTAAATAGAAAATGGGTTAAAGTAATTTATAACCTTATACGTTTTTGGAAGGAATATTTCCGTCATTTTCCAAACAAGGTACTTTTTGACCTTTTCGACAAATTTAAGATAAGAATGTTTTTTTAACTTATACAGCGGGTGCAGCTATTTTCCGCTATTATAACATCGTCGAAGCTTCCCTTACAAGCTTATAAGAATATTTTCATGAATTTATTATTTTATAATTATGTGACTTTTAAAATGATTTCAAAAATAGAGATATTTCTCTAAAATAGTTTTGATTTCATCTATGTCAACATCCTTTGATGGATTTTAAGCTTATTTGAAGTTGATTTATTATGATACAAAACTTCCATATTTTATTGAAGGTTTTTGTGATATGTTTGAATTTGGATGAGTTATTCTTATGTCACTCATGGTTTATGGTTAATGTATTGACATTCTATAAGTTTGTTTTAATACAAATGTTTATGTTATATTTCAACCTTTTCTTCAGATGAATGTGTTGGACTAGTATGTTCTGGGTTGGGGACTGGTAAAAGTAAGCCCTCCAGGTTGGGGTTCAGTTACAGCAGACCCTCCTGATTGGTGTCCAATTATTACAGGCACTCCGGTTTGGTGTCCGGTTATTAGAGGCACTCCAGGTTGGTGTCTGGTTAATAGAGGAACTCCGGGTTTATGTCTGGTTATTAGAGGGACTCCGAATTGGTGTCCGGTTATTAGAGGCACTCCAGGTTGGGTTCCGGTTATAGTTTGTGCCTAGGTCTTGGCACGAGGCCTTGAAAAAGAAATTAAAGTTCAGCATTATGCATTTCGTCATTATGAATGTGGTTTTGATATTGCATGTGATTATTCGATTAGTAGAATATCCATGTGAATATGTAAATGGAATCATTTCATTTAATCATTGTCATATTATGCTGATGTTCAAGTTTAAAAGGCTTTTGTTTTAGTTATACATTGCCTTAAATTTTTATGCTTATCAATGAAATTTTCCGCTATATTGTTATCCTTACTGAGCATCTGAGCTCACCCCTTTCAATGTTTTATTTTTTCCAAGATGTGAAGGAGTAATTTATGAATGAACTGTAGGGATAGTATGAGGGGATATGAAGAAAATATGTTGTTGTAGTTTTAATTTTAATGGTATAATGTAAAACTTATGAATATATCTAGTGTTTCCAAGGCTACTAAACCAATCAGTCTTTCGAGATTTGATCTTTCTTGTGATCATGCCAATGTTATGTAATAATGCACCGACTCTGGGTAACTGGGGTTGGGGTGTTACAGTTGGTATCAGAGGAAGTTTAGTACAAACCTTGGAAGCTTGATTTAGATAAACTCTGATTAGAGAACATAGCCCTAAGATAGACATTGGGGATTAGTATAGAAGAACTTCCTAGAATTTTGGTTTTGTATAGATTTTGTGAGTTTTCTGAGCAATACATCCCTATCTGGATACGAGCAGGTAGAGGCGGCTCTGGAACAGATGTACCTAGGGGTAAAACCCAAAAACACTGCTTTGAGCTAGAATCGAACGAGAACTGGTGCACGACAATGGGACTTGTTGCACTCTTGGTTACGACACTCCCAGGGGATATGCTTAGGATTATTATCATTTTATTTACAAACCATTATGAAGGGTTTATGAATATATACTTCTTCAATGAAAACATTTTTATGATTATGGATTATATCCATAAACTGCACAATTTATGTTAAGTATTTTATGAGTATGGAATTATGTATTTCGATTCATAAACTAATCTAGTTTATGCCATTGTTTAGAAATGGTGCCTAGTGGAAGGAATGGAAACTGTATCAATGCACGCACTCCATATAGGGATTGAGCTCGTGCTCAAGATAATTATAGTGGGGAAGGTGATACAACTGGTGTTGATCAGCTTATCACCATACTAGGACAACTCACTCAAGTTATGAATAATAACCTTACTCATATGGAGAACCCTGATCCGCAGTGTGGAGGATCAATTCTAGATCGTTTCATGAGGGAACAACCACCAACATTCAATGGGAGTAAAAATCCCTTAGTAGCTGAGCAGTGGATAAATTCCTTAGAGAAAATATTCCATGCCTTTGGGAGTAGTGAAAGGGAAAAGGTTATCATGACAGTTTACCGCCTCACTGGAGATGCTGATAAATGGTGGTCACTGATTCAAAACACAAAGGAAGATGAATAAGTATCAAGTATGGAATGGAGGGAGTTCAAAGAGCTTTTATTAGAAAAATACTTTCTTTGAGACCATCGAGAAGATATGGAAATGCAATTTCTGAGTCTGAGGCAGAAGGAGGATGAGAATGTCGCAAAGTATGAGGCTAACTTTACAAGGTTAGCGAGGTATGCTGCTGATTACATACATAACCCAAGAAGTAAGATTGATCATTTCTTTGATGGGTTAAAACCTTTTCTTCGTTGAGCATTTGTCTCACAAACTTTCTCGTCGTATGAAGATATTGTCTCATGTGCTATTAAGACGAAAAAGGAATTCTCTAAATCTTATGACAATAAAGTAAAGCAAGAGAAGAAGAGAACATTGGAACAAGAGACAGATAAAGGGAAAAAGGGAAAGAACGATTTTCCATTATGTGATAATTGTGGGATGAATCACCCCGGTACTTGCCTAAGAAGAATGAGAGTTTGTTATAAATGTAGAGAGAAAGGTCACCAGGCTCATGATTGCAAGGGAAAGAAAGAAGCTATCGATTAGGATAAAGGCCAATCTTATACTGTTACTACAGTTGAAGCGGAGTAATTAATGTATTGGTGCTTTTGGACTCAAGGATTATATTCTGGTTATAAGAATAATGCGATATATATAAGTATTGTACTGCAGTACTTGTGGTTTTCATTAAGTTTTTAATATGATGAAGGTAATCATATTTTTATTATGTTACAATAAGAGAAACTGTACTTTTTTTGGGGGATCTGATGTTACAATTGATTTTGGAGACCTTTAAGAGAAAGTCTGGACAGAGGTATTTTGGATAACTATAAAGGTTGGAATGGATTATGTTGAAATTTGGATAGTATTGTTTAAGGTTAAAAAATTTCTGAAGATTATTTTAGGAATATTATAATACTATAGTTTTAGGAAAAAGACAACCTGCAGGATGGGGTATAACCTGTTGCGTCGGACAAAGCTGCAGGAATCGAACCTACAACCATAGTGCCACAAGCCTTTATTACCTACCACTAGACTACAGGAAGTCCCTGGTTATTACAAAATAGTTTTTCTAATCTAAATAGTATGTGCTAATATTTGGAACCATGTACGATTAGGATAAATAGAGTATTTTTTGAGTTGTATTATGTTTTGGAGTTAAATATGAGTTTGTGGTAGAAATTTATTAATAGATAAAACACTAATTATAAAGTAAGTATATCTCCTTGTGATTCTATCCAATATTATAAATAAATTCCTCAACATTACGAAAAGGAACTTAGAGCAAAAACGTTTTCCTAGATAGTACCTTAGATCATCACAAATCTATGGCTTTGTGATTGTTGGATTTTTCATAGCCATGTCCTCTACCACTCTCCATCAGATATTGATTGTTATATTTCTCTTCCATATCTATATTTTCCAACATGGAACCCTAGTATGTTTTATTTTCGGTAACCTTCATACTTACCACTCTTTATTTTAAATAGAGGCCTCATTAATCCATTTTCCAATGTGGGTTTCCACAAAGATATTTTCTAATTTCAAAATTTATTTTCGAAGAACAATATCAAATTGCGAGGACGCAATTTATTGAAGGAGGGAAGAATGTAACACCCTAATATTTTATAGTGTGTTACTTCTTCAAAATAAATCAATAACGTTCACTGCACGTAACACCGAGTTCAAGCGCACCATGACTTACCAAACAAGCCGTTCAAAAGAGGTTATGAATAGTATTAACTGAATTTTGAACTTTATATAATCCTTATAATTTTAGAATCCATATTATGTGTTTCTTATACATAATGTAAGAACAAATTCATTTTTTTTGATAAAAGAAGTATTTTTCAAAAAATTTACTTTTACCGACTTTTAATGGTGAACCCTTTTTAAAATCCAATATTTTAAACTTTTATATATTCAATTTGACTAAATAAATTAATTCTTTATAATAGGGACATCAAAATTTTAGACTGTAACACCCCAAGCTTCCACGATACATTTCCCTTAGAATGATGCAACATCGTGTGTTGTGAGCAACCTCGAGTTCTAACACACACCACAACAAATAAATCTTGCCGTTATGAATAGAAATACCTAATTTTTTAAATTTTATCTCTCAAAATAGACTTCATTTTTTGATTTGGTGTATCGAATTTAGCCTAAGGTGAAATTTTGGCATTTTTCGGATAACTTTTAAATTTTGGTGAATAGTGAAATTTACTAAATTTTAATTAAAAAACAACTTTTTTAATCAAAATTTTTAATAGTGATAAATTATGAATTAAAATGGTTTTAAAGTATATTTAGAATATATTTTTATCATTTAATACAATTTTGGTCATTGTACATAATTTCACAATTAAATCGGACATAAACGAGTGTCAATCGTTTGATAGTTATTATATCTTAAAAACACATTTTTTGTTTTGACAGCAGGAAATAATTTTAAATTAATTTCCGTCACTTCTGTGTTTTGAATTTGAAAAAATGGATTCCAAATTTGGAATCAGGATTTCCAAATTGTGTAAATAGGTAACTTTTATTTTTACACATTTTGAATAATTACTTCAGCAAATATTTTATTTACCATGGTTAAAGGGTAAATCCGGTAAATAAGGGTAACAAAATAATATTAAAATAACACTAAATTACCCTAAAACGTGTCCTAACCTTATTGGTGGACACATATCTGACCATGGGAATCTTTGGGTCGATTTTGGGACCCCATGGAGCCACTTTTAGGTGGTAGGGACACTTTATATTAATAAAGATAAAATAAACACAAAATTGACATAAGATTATATCTTTTAGAAAAACATTTTTTTCATAGGGTTATATATGTTGGATTTTAGATTATAAATATTAATTAGAAATATAAAAAGATTTCATACATTATAGTATTTTTTTTAAAATTTTTAGACATCAAATAATTTAAATTATTTATGACACAATAGTGATGGAGTAATTACCATAATAGTGAAAAATTAAGATAATTGATATTATAAATACCCAAATAAATATAATTTGAGACTTTTTATGAATTAAAATAATTTTCTAGGTTAATATGACATGTTATTATGGATTTAATTAACTTTTTTCGAACTTATAATTCAGTTATTATTTTCACAAAAATCCATTACAAAATAGTGTCAAAATTGACATAAAATAGTTTTTTAAACAAATATTATATTATTAATTGATATTCTATTCCTAAAATTCTAAGGTTTTTCAAAATGAATTATATAAGGATATATATATTAATAATGAACCACTTGGGATTCTCTTAGATGTTTATAGTATGTTTATTAACCATATAATATAAAATTACAAAGAGACATAGTAAAAGTGAAACTAATTAACCAAGAGTTAATACTCAAAGATAAGGTTAATTTAGTGACCCAAAATTGTCTCAATCCTATTGGTTGAGTTATTTTCGACTCATCCCAACCTTATACTCGAAATAAATTACTTTGTAGATATTAGAAACCGAATATTAATTTATTATAAAATAATATTTCTAGCTTTTCCTAAGTTGCCCCTCACCCCTCTTATAAAAGGGCACTCCCCCTTCTCTGAATCTCACACCTTACAAGCCTTTTGGTTCGGTCAAACCCTGCCCAAATACTCTCTCAAATTATCTCCCTTCATCTTATAATCCCTCATTTAGTCAGAAAGCCATCCTATGGAGTTATTTTGATCAAATCAAAAGAAAGAACCCGAAGAAGAGGTAACGTTTTCACCACCCTTTTTCAAGTTCCTTTCTTCTTCCACTTCCTCTTTGTTTATTATTTACATTATAAAATAATAACTCCAGTATCTCTTATATTCTATGATGTTATTATAAATATGGTACAACCATATTTAGTATTCTAACCATCATTTGAATGACAAGTCACCATACGTGCGTACGTACGGCTTATCGTCTCCATGTCGTGGTGTAATTGTTATTCAATATATTATTATTTAGATGGGTATAATAATGATGTGTAATTCATGTAAATAATAAATATAACATGATAATTATTCTAGTTATATGATATAACATCCATTTATATATTATTTTAATATCAAAAGAATGATATTGTCGCTAATGCGTACGTACGAAATACGGTCTCCACGAACGTGATAAGATTAATTCCCCATCGTATCCATTCAAGACTAATTTTAATTTGATGGTTATAAATAATGTTTATAGACTTATATCATTCTGAATATGAATAATATACAACCTATCCATTACAAACATGACTTACATAACCAAAAATTTAAGAAGAACGAATTGGTTATCACCCAAAACGACGATAATACTATGATATTATTAATAAAGCAACGTTAAAAGATCATATATGATATCATATTGATGTATATGATTATTTTATAATTTAACAACAATGTTTTAATTATTATACAGGAGGCTAACATACAATCAACTAAGGAAAAGTTCAAGGTAAGGGTTTACTTCACAATCTCTTCTTTATCCGAGGTTGTTTATACGTATTTATCTGCTAGGACCTCGTTATCATCCGCATCCATGTTTCTTAAAAATGTATTTCAAAACATTTTTACTATTAAATAGAAAATGGGTTAAAGTCATTTATACCCTTATACCTTTTCAAAGGAATCTTTCCATCGTTTTCCAAACAAGGTACTTTTTGACCTTTTCAAAAAATTTAAGGTAAGAATGTTTTTTTAACTTATACGGCGGGTGCAACTATTTTCCACCGTTATAAATTCGTCGAAGCTTCCCTTACAAGATTATAAGTATATTTTCAATGTGAATGTATTATTTTATAATTATGTGTCTTTTAAAATGATTTCAAAAAAAGAGATATTTCTCTAAAATAGTTTTGATTTCATCTATGTCAACATCCTTTGATGGATTTTAAGCTTATTTGAAGTTGATTTATTATGATAAAAAACTTCCATATTTTATTGAAGGTTTTGTGATATATTTGACTGTGGATGAGTTATTCTTATGTAACTCATGTTTTATGGTTAAATTATTGACATTCTATAAGTTAGTTTTAATACGAATGTTTATGTTATATTTCAACCTTTTCTTCAGATGAATGTGTTTGACTAGTATGTTCCGGGTTGGGGATCGGTAAAAGTATGTCCTCTGGGTTGTGGTCTGGTTACAGCAGACCCTCCGGATTGGTGTCCGGTTATTAGAGGCACTCTAGGTTGATGTCCAGTTATTAGAGGAACTCCGGGTTGGTGTCTGGTTATTAGAGGCACTCCGGGTTGGTTTCCAGTTATTAGAGGCACTCCGAGTTGGTTTTCAGTTATTAGAGGCACTCCGGGGTGGGTTCCGGTTACAGTTAGCCCCTAGGTCTTGGCACGAGGCCTTGACAAAGAAATTAAAGTTCAGCATTATGCATTCCGTCATTATGAAAGTGGTTATTGATATTTCATGTGAATATTCGATTTGTATAATATCCATGTGAATATGTAAATGGAATCATTTCATTTAATATTTTCCATATTATGCTGATGTTCAAGTTTAAAAGGCTTTTGTTTTAGTTATACATTTCCTAAAATGTTTATGCTTATCAATGAAATTTTCCGCTTTATTGTTATCCTTACTGAGAATCTGAGCTCACCCCTTTCAGTGTTTTATTTTTCCCAGGATGTGAAGGAGTAATTTATGAATGACCTACATGGATAGTATAAGGGGATATGAAGAAAAGATGTTGTTGTAGTTTTCATTTTAATGATGTAATGTAAAATGTATGAATATATCTAGTGTTTCCAAGGCTACTAAACCAATCGGTCTTTTGAGATTTGATCTTTCTTGTGATCATGCCAATGTTATGTAATAGTGAAACGACTCTGGGTAACTAGAGTCGGGGCGTTACATAATGCCTTTTTAAAATTTGGTACCCCGTATATTTTTTGGTTATGGTTTCCTATGATGATTAAGGACCTAAAACACCTGTGTTCGACCAAGAATAACCAACACCATCTTTGTAGTAGAAGTATTTGATGGCTGTTGATGAAGGAAAAGATTTATGGAGGAATATCCTCCTCCCTATGCAACCTTGAATTTGTATTTGTGAATGTGGATATTATTTTGAGGATGAATGTCATAACCAAAAATTTAATTGAAAATAATAATAATCTCAACAACCTAATTTATATACAATGGTGAGCTTTAATAAAATATTGATATATTTTTTAAATATTAAAATTTAATTGTGATAATTTTAAACTAGTCATTAATTTTAGAGATGTGAATAGTAATAAAAAAAATATGAAAATTTTGTTTAAATTTTAAAAATAATTAAAATTTGTTGATTAATTCATAATAAGTAAGCACTCAATTTTCAGTAAAGACATTTTATACTTCAAAAATAGGTTTTCTTCAAAATGTTTATTATTGTATTTTGTGTGCATATATTATAATCAGCTTCTACCATTTTTATAAATATTATTTTAGTAAATTAATATTTTTTCATAAAATATAATTTCAATAGTATGTAAAGGTTAAATATTCATATATTTATGAAAATATTGGGTTTTCAGTAAATAGTGACAAATATTGATTTTTGTAAAACTAACATATCTTTTCAATAAATCATGTAATTGACAAATAAAATTACCTTTTCAATTTTATATTAAATTAAATTTTTTTAAATATAAATAATCCAATTATTTATATTGGAATAATCAATATACATTTTTCTATAATATGTTCATTATTGTGTTTAAAAAAAATTAATCTATAAACAATTTTTATGCGTGCAATGTGTTTTTACCTCAATAAATTATATTAATCTATATTGATTAACATTTTAATTAAATTTAATGATTTTATATTCAAAACAATATTTTAACTATCATTCTATGGTTTTTAATTTGAAATAATAATTAAAATTTAGTTTTTTGGCCTAAAAAGTCATTTTATAGAAAACAAATTTCCATTGAATTTTTCATTTTTATATTGAATTAGTTTTTACCATTTATAGAGACTGAATCATAGAAAATTGATTCAATATTATAAATCATAATTTTAAAATTTAGTAATAAGGTAAATTTTATTTTTAGTAAATATGAATAGTTTCTTTAGTAAAGAATGTGTCACCATAGTAAAAGGGTAAATCAGGTCAACCTAGGTTATAAATAATTGATAGGTCCATAAGATTTCATCTTTTTTCTCATTGGATGAATGTATTTCATCTCTTATCACCTTTGGCTCAAAATTTATTTTTTATGGGACAATTTCCATGAAAATGACATAATAATATTTAAAACATTTCCAAAATACCATGTTTATCATCTCCCACACCTATAGAAGGACACTCACTCTCCTATTACATATACACATAAATATCCACTTATCCTATCCAATAGATGCCCAAACCCCTTATTAAAATCCTTACTCAAATCATATATGTCTTAGTTTTGGAATAATACCAACCTTAGAGGGCTTAAGGTGTAAAACAAATTAGGTTTTTTAAAGGATAAATATAGTTATTTACCTAGTGTTTTCATTTTTATTTTTCTTCTAAATCATTAAAATCTTCCTAAACCATTATAGAATATTACGATAAGTATCTCATATATACTAAAATTTCATTATAATTATATTATAACACATTTTCTATCACATAATAACCATGGAATTTATTTTATTTTATTCTTTCATAATGTTGGTTCTTTTGGATGAGGGTTGGGTGGAGTTTCTGATGGAAATTTTTTATTTTTGAATATTTTGGGTGAGTTTTGGACATATAAAAAGTTTGTGTGCATGGTTTTTGGGAAAACCATGTATCGTGTTATGTTTGAGGGTGTTTTAGGATATTTTTATTTTTGCATGGTTTTTTTTTCATGGTGTAAACATGGTTTGTTCCAAACCATGAAATCCCAAAGCAAAAACTATGTGGTATGTTGGGTGTTAGAGACAAGGTGCATAACTTCCACACAGTTATGAAAAACCATGTAGAAAAAATGTGAGGGATGCTGATATTTTTTGCATAACCATAACACATGGTTGGTTCATGGTTTCCAAAACTGTGTGGCCAGCCTATGTAGGTGTCCTCCTTCTATAGTGGGGCGCGCATGGATGGCACACAGTTTGAAAAACCATGCATCCAAACTGTGAAAATTTCTCAGGTGTCTTAAAATATTGAATTTCCTTTTTTAATCTCATTATTTTAAATCAATTTCAGTTTTTCCTCCCAATGTATCAACCTTGGCGCATGAAAGGTATTCCCAAGATCCTACTCCCTTGTTCTCCTTCCTCCGAATTTTATACCTCTATCTTCCATGGTGAGTTTTTTTGGTTTTGGCCTATTTTTCTTTTATCACATTCTATCTATCATTGTTCTTGGTTATTAATCGTGTTTTTTTCTCATGGATGAATCCTAGGGTATGGGTTGTATAATTTTGGTTGATATCTTGGATGCTAGGTTTTGTGGATTGTCTGTCTTTATTGTTTCTTACTTCAACTGAAGTTTCACCACATCCACACATCATCGAGGTAGTTGTTTCAATCCATTTCTTTTCTATAACATTTCATTTGATTGTTGAGTTCCTCTAAATGATTTATAAATTTTCTACCCTTGCCCGTGATTTGTTTGTTTGAAATCTTGTGGTGTTTTTACGGTGTTAAATTAGTTTATATTTTTTTAAAATTGGTTTTAAAATTATACCAATACTTATATTCATGTAAAGTGTTTGATGAAATACCATTATGTATTTTAAATAATAAATTGGGTTCTTTGGGGTGTGTTTTTCCATGGTTATGTTTTGATAATATGTATTTTTTGTGAATTGGGTCTTGTGTTTGGATTTTGGTGACTTTTTTAGTTTAATGCTTACATGAGGAATCATATAATTAAAGTAATTCAATTTGTGATTATTAAATAGTAATATTTTTTACCTTATGTATTTCAACCAGTCTCCCATTTGATGTGGTCGTATCTATATATTCACAGGGTGAACATATAGATATGAACACTAATGACAATGGCCACGTTAGAATGTTTCCCTCACAAAACCCATATTTCAAACAATTCCCCCTATTCCATCTTCTCTTTATTAACTCCATTATTTCCATATGATTTTTATATAACCCTTTTTGTTATAAAATGTTTTCCCACTTTATAAATAAACTCATGTATGGTTTCATATTTGTTTCTTAAATCTTGTCCCATTAGGCATCTGGGAATGTGGTTTGGTAACTAAATGAGATAAAAGCCCATTTGAAACCTTTCAACCTCAAATTGTGTTTTACCTTGAAAATTGGAATTGATTTTGGAAATGATATTGGTTTTGAAAATTTGAATCCTACAATAGAATATTTTGTATTTTAAAAGTTGTTTTAATGTGGCATGCTATGTTGGCCGGGTTGGTACTTTAATGATTACACAATATGTGATGGGAACCTCTATGGTGGTCCCTCCAAGGACAAGGTCTTATCATAGGTGGTGTCTGAGTTTGCGGTATGAAATAACGGTGGTATCAAAGAGTTATTGGTTTATGCCACAATTGTTTCGACCACCTCATTCTCTATATACTATTATCATGTGATTCCTAGGTGTCATTTAGAGGGTCGAGTAATGGTTTCTTATTAGTCTCGATTAGACAGACTAGTACCTATAAATTTGTAGTGAGGCCAAGTGGGCATTACCATTGGTGATTCTAGTTTAGATTATCCAGTTGGTCATTGGATATGGAGATGCATTATGCACTTTTAGGTGAGTCTGACCTTGTTACATCTAGGGACTGATTATAGAGATGTTTAGTAAATGACCATGATTACATATCTATATGTTCATCATTATTCTACTGCATTGTAATTATATTCCCTATTAGCATTTTACTACATGCCATACATATTTTATTTATATGATATCCCATTTTTATAATTTGGTATAGATTCATACTTGGATTTTACTTTTATAAAATAGTTATTTATTTGGGAAGTTGTTTTGAAAAAGTGAAATCTGCGTGTGTTGTTTATAAATGAGTTTTTTTATGGAAATCTAAGTTTGGTACTTTAAAATGATAAAAACCTATTTTATAAATGTATTTCAAACTACTATTTTTGTAATGTTTTGGTAAAGGAAATGTATGGGTACTATGTTACTTACCTACTTAGTTGTTTAGGATCACACCCTACTTAGGACACTCGGAGTCAATAGACCTAAGAAATTTTCCAAATTCAGGTTTTTAGTTTTGGTTTTATTTTGGAGTTGGTGGGTCTTATTTTTGGTGGTGACCGAGTGGTCACATATAGATAATGTTAGTACTAGATTGTTTTTGATTTTTTTTAGTTTTTTGTTTCATTCCTCATATTTGTTTTGGATACTATTTATGTGATTATTATAATTAGTGTTTATGGATCTTCTTGATTATGCTACTTTCTTTGTTTGGATATTTGTTATTACCTTTTTATCTTGGTCTAAATAGTTACATCTATGATATCTTTGTTTCAAAGAGCTAGTCACAAACCCAAAAGTATAGAGAATACCTCTCGGGCCTTGTTACAGACCAGGTTGGGTGTTGAGTTAGATGGAAGCCATTTGTGGTTTGTGAGAAATGGTATTATTGGAGCCCTTTGTTATTTGGGGCATTAGGTAGCTCAGATATAGGAATATCATGGATTTAGAGGTAGAAATTGGAAGGGAATAATGAACCCCCTATTTTCCTAAGCCCCAAGTTTGAATAGGTAGTTAGGGATTTGAGTATTTTCTTTTGTTTGTGTGGATATAGAATAATAATGTAAGTGAAATTTTATCATGAAATGATCATGAATGGAGTAGTCACCCATGTGGAGCTTGAGTTCATTTTTAATTATTCTTCTAGTGATCAGTTCTTGATCGTAGCATGATATACTACACCATGTGGCTATCTTATTCATAGCCACTAGTTTCCCATTCCAAGTGTTTTGGTGTGAGTTCTGTTTTGGATTGATTTCAGTAAGTGGGAGTGGGTTTTGAAATGGAAAATGGTTTTGAGAAAATGAATTTCAAAAGGAATTTGATTTCAAGGTTTGTTTTTTTGAATGCTGTAATTTTGTGTTTACATTGAATTGGAAAGGTGGACAGTGAATTTCAAAAGTGTCATGAGAATTCAAAACTGTTTTAAATTGGGCTAAAAATTGTGGCTTTTAAAGAGTATTTTGGTTCAATTTTGTGATGGTTGGTTTCTATGGTTGGTATATCATCTGAAGGTGTCATTTTGAAAAATATTTTATGTTTTTTTGGTTTGATGTTGATATGGATCTATGTTCCTCTATTATAAATATTATTCCACTGTGAAAGGTCCACATGATTTCCTTCAAGTATCGCCTAGTTGTTGGCCATGCCCGAACTTCTAGTGGTGTTGTGGAATCATGTTCTTGTTAATTGTTTTCTATTTTCCACCATAATCAAGATCTGTTAGAGGCTGTGGAGTATCTTGAGGACAATGAGAGTGTCTTTACATTGTAGTGATCTTCCTATACCATGAAAGTGTGTGATGTTTTGGATTCTTTTAAAGGTACAACCTTAGAATGATGGTAGGTTATCATCCCAATTTAGTTTAATTTTGTAATGTCTTGGGAAGTTATTAAGTCCACTTTTATCCAATTGTTCACTCTACTAGAGGTGAAGGTGAAGAAATTGGTGGATCCCTTTCGTGTTTAGCAAGGTCATTAAATAGAGAAGGCCTTTGTAATATTTTTTAAAGAGTTGGTTTCTTTTCCTCGAGAGATAAAATTAGAGGATTAGATGAAATATCCTCTCTTAATATAGGGTATTCATCCAAATATAAACGAGTGTGTTCTCACATCTAATAATTTTTTTCCAAGAAGCTTGTGGATGAGGCATTTCAAGTTGAGTAAGTTCTGAGAGTGCAGTCTGTCATAGTTGGAAACCCAATGTCTCTTGGGGTTCAAGAAAGTTACCTATATGGTGGAAGGTATTTCCCATATGAACCCTCCCCTATTGAGTCACCATTGTCAGTTCCATCATCTTTATCATCAGACCATTCACTTTTCATTTTCTAGTGTGGCCGGTTTGGGCATTTTAAGATGTCTTATCATAATTTACCAAAAATCTTATCATCAATGTAGCTGTTTGGGTCATTAGGAGAAGTCCCGTGAGCAATGTTTCTAGAAGAGGAAGTCTCATATTGACGTTGTAAGATTATAAATGTAGGGAATCAGATAATTAAATACATTAAGACTCTATATATAGGCCATAGAGTGATGATTTTTTACATAGTGAGGAATGATTGGGTGTTGGCCTAGTTTCTGTCTTCAACATTAGAGTGGGGTCAGTTTAAGTTTACTTTTTGTATTTTTATTTTCCTTTTTATTTTATTACTTTTTATAAATGTATTAGTTTTATCTTCTTCCTATATGTTTTATTGTTTTGTTTCATTTTGTGGAAACCTATGTCATTTGACTTAAGGAACAGTTTTGGATCCTAGTCAGGATCACTTTGGAGATACTAATGTCTTGAGGAAATGATAAATCATGGTTTTGATCACAATTTGGTTTGAGTAACTTATTTGGGGTTTCCCTTGGATCAAGGGTTATTTTTTTGGGTTGGGAGTTCCCAGTGGTCATGTTGGTTGGTCTATTCAGGGAGTTTCTTGATCAGTTCATGTTGGGTTTCCTAATGTAGGCGTTTTTATTCTAGTTGATTTACTATGTTCGGGATAAACCTTTCATTCCATTTATTTTCCTTTGGTATCCCATTATTGTGTTCTATCTAGATTTGGTCATGTGCGGCATGTGAGAAGAAATGTCACACTAAGGATTGTGGATTCAATTGACCTCATTTGGTTTTGGGCTTGAGTTTGGTTCCTTATTTGGCATAATGAATTTATGGGGGTAGAAAGTATTTATAGTGGGGATAATTAGAACACGATTACTTGGGTTTTTAATTTTATTTTATTATTTTATTTATTTTTTTACTTCTTTTGAGTTTTGGTTTGAGTTCATGATAATGATTTTTTATTTTTGGAGGTAATAACTGAGTTTTTCTCTATTTACAATTTTTATACACAGTTTGAGGGTAAGTCGTGTCACCTGATAAAGAAGTGGGTGATTCTTATTATTTTTCTTCTCACATAGTATTCATTGTAGAGCCTATTATTTGTTTGTTCCAAACTATGAAAGGATAAGGGAGAAAATGTGAGACCATTCTAGTTCTAGGGAAAAGGCGTACAACTTGAACACGGTTTGGAGAATCCATGTAAAAATTGTGCAATGGGTTGTATAATTTTTTACTGAACCATGGTGCATGGGTGGGACATGGTTTCCCAAACCATGAAAACATTCCATGTGGGAGTCCTCCTTCTCTTGTAGTGTGCACATGGTTGACAAAAGGATTGAAAAACCTTGTTTCCAAACTATTCAACTTGCCTAGGATTCTTAGAATCATGAATTTACTTTTATTCCCCTACATTTTTCTAACCTATTCCTAGATTTCCTCCCCTTGGCTCAAATTAGGTTCATGAGGGGGATTACCAATTTCTACCTCCCTTGTTCTCCTTCCAACATGGTTTCCTCCTCAAGATTCCATGGTGAGTTATTTTGGGTTTTGGCCTCTTTTTCTGTTATCCTCTTCTCTATCTCTTGGTTCTTGGTTCATCTTTGCCTTGGTTTTTTCTTGGACGAAACCTAGGGTGTGGGGTGGATAATGTTGGTCAATTTCATGGATGTTTGGATGTATGTATTGTGCTTCAATCTTGTTTCTTCCTTCTTCTAGGGATTCATCATATCTTCATGTCATTGAGGTAAGTGTTTCCAACTATTTTATTTTTGGAACATTCCATTTGATGATTGAGTGTTTCTAAATAATTTATAAAATCATTATTCATGATTTTAATGTGTTATTATTAGTTTTTGTGGTGTTTTTGTGTTGAAAATTTGTTCAATTGAGTTTCAAAAGGTCTTCATAATTATACCTATACATATGTGCATGTAAAGTGTTCGATGAATTACCATTTGGTCATTTAAAGATGAAATTGGGTTCTTTGGGGTGTGTTTAGCCATGGTTATGTTTTGGAAATACATATTATTTGTGAATTGGGTCCTATGTGTGTATTTTGGTGACCTTTATGGTTTAAGGATTATGGGAGGACACTTGTAATTAAATGTAATATAATTTATGATTCTTAAATCAGAATTTTTGGGATTTTAAATATTTTACCATTGGATGTGGGAATATACATTTGTGCATGGGGTGAACTTAAGGATATGAACACAAATGCAAATTTCTTATTTAGAAAATTTCCATATACACTTCTCCCTCTTCCTTCTTCTCTTCCATATCCCCCTTCTTTCTAAATGATTCTTCTGAAACCCTATGGTTCTTAAATGGTTTCCTGCATTCGAAATGAACTCATGTGTAGTTTAAAATGTGTTTCTTAAATTTTTTCCCATTTTCATCTTGGAATGTGATTTGGTGACTAAATGATATAAATTCCTATATGGTGAATTTCCTCCTCAAATGGTATTTTACCTTGAAAATTAGAAGTTGTTCTGGAAATGATATTGGTTTAGTAAATTTGATGTTCTTGTTGGCATCTTGTGGGTTTTAGAAATTTGTTTTAAAGTGACATAATTTGTAGGCCTATTTGGTACTTTATGCAAGAAATCACTTGTTATTGGAACCTCTATGGTTGTCCCTCTGAAGAGAGGGTCATCACATAAGTGGTGTTAGAGTTTCGGCTAGAAAATCATGATGGAATATGTGTGTTATTAGTTTATGAAACATCCATGTTGAACTCCTCATTCTCCATGTATTATTATCATTGGATTCTTGGTCATCATCTTGAGGTCTATGTGATGGTTACTTATTAGTCCCAATTAGATGGACTAGTACCGTTGGATTTGTTGAGAGTGTTGGTGTTTGTTGCCACTGGTGAGGCCAGTTTAGAGGATCCAGTTGGTTAATGACTATGGAGATGCACCATAAAATTTTAGGTGAGTTGAAACTATGTAAATCTAGGTATTTATTCAAGATATGTTTAGGAAATTACAATGATTACCTATCTATATGTTTTTCTTTATTCCATTGCATTCTAATTATTTTCATTTTTATTATTTTTCAACTTGTTTTATTTCATGTATTTAAAGAATATACCCTTTTTATCATGTGGTATGGACTCTTTCTTGAGTTTTAGTTATATAATCTAGCTTTAAATTATGGAAACTATTTTTTAAAAGGGAATGTTGTGTTTGTTTTTATAAAAGAGGGATTTTCTAGAAAAATGTGTTTGGTTCATTAAAATTTTTAAAAAACTATTTTCTAAAACTATTTAAAACTAGTAATCATGGACCGTTTAAATAAAAGAAAATGTGTGGAATAAATGGTACATTCCTACTAGGTTTATTATGCTCACACCATATATGTGTCACTTGGTTTTGGAATATGAGATCGATTTTGCTGGTACATGTTTTTTTTTGAATTTTCATTTGGAGTAGATTGGTCTTATTTTTGGTGGTGATGAATAGGTCATATATACATAATGTAAATAATGGTTTGGTATTGATTTTTTTGTATAAATTTTGTTCCATTGTAGCTATTCTGTATTCTGTTTATATTTTTATTGTATTCAGTGTTTATGGATCGTCTAGGTTGTGTCGCACGCTCTTTTTTTCAGGTTTGTATAGGTTTTTTATCTTTGGCTAAATTTTTCCACTATGGTATGTTGTATGATATATTTATAATTATTGAAAGTTAAAATGATAAATACCTTATATCCATCATGTTCATCTAAAAATGGAAATGTTAGTCACGTGCATGTATCCCAAACCATCTCCATTATTTGAAATTAATTCAATTTTCATAATCATATTGTTTATATAGATATAAAAGTATAATTAATGTATAATAATAATAATTATAACCTGATTAAGATTATATAAATTATATAATAATGATCGTGTTGACTAAAGTCAACCTACAGTTGTCATTTTGGACTTATGAACCGAAAATATTCAAAACATCTTTAGTAAACATAATTATTTAAGAAATTACGTACAACATGGATATAATTGAAATAAATGAAATAATTTACTTAAAATGGTTTATTAATAAAGTAAATAATTAGGTTATTTCTATTAATTAGGGATATAATGAAGCTATGTGACAAGTCAGACTGGAGGAAAGAGATTTCTGGTGTCAATTCCCTATCTTTGAGACTTAAGTATTTTTTACCATATATTTTCTTTTGAGTGGTGTATAATACTAAAATAAGGATGGATTTTATAAATAATACATAAAAATTAATCTTTTCAAAAATCAATTCAAATTTCATTCCTTGAATATTTAATTTGTTCAAAAGTTGCAATGTTTTAAGAGATACTTTTCCTGAAAAACCTGTTTTAAATGTTTTAATTATTTATTTTCTAAATAATTATCATACATGTAAATATTATTCAGATTATTTTATAGATGTATTTATATTAATGTAAAAAAAATAATGGTCACTTTATGTATCTTTTGACTTTAAATATGATGGTTTTAAAATATAATTTTCTATTATATCTCAAATGGGTTTTATTTTGACTTTTTTAATTAATGTTAGAAAATAATATTTTTTAGGTATAATACATGAATTAATTTCAAATACATCATATTTATTATTCTTTAAAAATATTCCTCTACAAATTTCCAATTTTATTTTCAATGAAATGATTTTTCCAAAAAAAATTGATTTTTTAAATATTATCAATAGAAAATGATATAATATATATTTTATGCGAAGACTAAAAATGATTTGTCATACAACTTTGAAAGAATATTTTATGATTTTTTATAATATAAATACAATATTCTCTATGATTTATGTGTGTTATAGTACTTGAACATTTTTTATGATCAGGTGAGTCTGTTATAGGTCTGTAATGAATTGGGAAATGATTATGTTATCTACAGATTTAAATTTGAAGTTTACCATGTATGTTTCTCCATTTATAGGTGTTTATACAAGGAAGATTATGTTCCAAGGAAACTACATGAATTTTATATGCTTTATAATGAGTTTACATGGACATATTTGGATCACATATGGAAACATAATGATCTTCTCTTTGAAGGAATAATTATTCCCTTTAAGGGAAATAGGTATGTTTTTTTAAAAATTATTTTAATGGATTATGATGTTTTTCAATGAAAATATCATGATTGTGAATTTTCTTTTATGTATTCTTATAATATTATTTATGAACAATATTTTTGTAGTAACGTCTATTTCATGTGTGAGTATTTATGTATTTGAGCTCCAAGATTACTATGGTAATGGAAAACCATATTATATGATATCATGGTTTTGAAATAGATTAATGAGTTTCTTTCTTATTTTTATAAGTCCCTTATTGATATTTTATATGTATCCCATGTTTTCAATTTTTTTCCTAGGATTTAAGGATGATTATGAGAAATGATGAATCGATGTTGAAAATCATGTATATTTATCAGAAAAGTTTTTTATTGTGGAAAAAATAAATACAAAGAGGACGTTTCCACTTTGTAATGTATGGTTTTTTTACATAAGAGTTATGAAATAATTATCTAAAACTCTAAAACAGAATAGAGCATAAAAATGTTTGAAAATTAATTATTTTTAAAAAATGATTTTTTTGTTGGATAAGGATAAGTTCCTTATAATTATTTTCAAAGGAAGTGTTTAGATAACTTTATAGATCAGGATAATATTAGAGCATAAGTTAATAGTACTATATAACCTCAAAGGTTAATATTTTATGGAGAATTATAGTAATTTTGGATAAATTGAATATTTTGAATATAATATGACATTTTTAAGGATATATTAGTGTTTATCCTTATCATAAGATAATTTACTATTATTTTAATTATATATTCACCAAAACAAATTTTGTTTTAGTAAATGGATTGAGCAATCTTGAACCAAATTAATAATGGATTTGAAGGCAATTCAGTGGTTGTATGAATGAGAAACCGTACAGTTTGGGAGTTTTTTTTGAAAAATCATTTGGTTACTATTAATAAGTTATCAAGATTTATGATTAATATCTAGAACCTAGGTGTGTTTACTTACACACCAAATAAGATAAAAATGGAGTTACATGGATGTTCTGGTGATAAATATCATAATGATTAAAAATTTAGAATCCTATATATAAAGAATGTTGGAAGAGTCTCCTAGGGGTAATTTCTTAAGAGAATGGTAAGATGATTTTTATGTTGTAAATGAGATAAAAAAGCAATAAAATTTTAACGAAAAAAGTAATATTTGGATTAACACCATGAAGCAGAATAATTTTATTCAAAAGGTATGAATTTAATGATTTAAATGAGTGGAGTATGGGAATTATGAAAATAAATGTCATAGGGGTAATTTATAAGAATGGTATCAACAAGATATTATAGATAAAGGTTTATAAATGTTTAATTCTATTACAATTGAAGATTAGGAAACCATAAATTTAATTTAAAAATAATTTATTATATTCTAGATTATGTTTTGATATTGATGAATATTTGGACAGGATTATAATTTTTTATTGAAGGAAGAAATTATTATCCAAGAATATTGGAAACTGTAGTTAATGGATTATGAATTTACTTGAATGATTAAAGTTTCTGAATATAGGTATTCCAGAGAAATGAGGTTGTGATTAATTAAAGGAGGATCATATGATTAAAGGAATTAATACCCTATTGAATTTTTTTAGTGATGGTAGTACTTTGGGAAACATTCACTGAATTTTAATAAATGTTTGAGGTATATGAAACCATTATGATTAATATTTGAATTAGTTAAAATGTTATTTAATGAATAATGCTTGTATATTTTATGGAAATATGTTTAAAAGTAATAATAACCTTCTGGTTTATGATTATATTTGATGTTGAGTTATGTATCATAAATTGAGATAAAAGGGTTACTAATTTTTGGGAAAATATATTTTATCATATAGATAACCATGAAATTGAAAAGTGATTTAGTGAGTAAGTGATTAATGTTATTCTTGAAAAGTTTATCTACTTTTGGGACATTATACAATAAATGTAAAGGGAAATAATTCTTGATATAATGTTATATTAATTGAGGAATAAACGTTTAAATATATTGTGGAAGTATGTGTGTTTTTATTTTTTCATTATTGGTATTCATGTTATTTATGGAATAGAATAACACATTTTAATGATTATTTTATTAGGGAATATATATTTTTTGGTATATAACTTTATGATGGACTAATTTTTTTATTCAAATGCTAAATTGATGTCGGAAGAATATGTGATCAAGTCCATTTGATTTTTGGGTTTGGAACATGGTCAAGAATTTTTTGAAGATTGTTAACATATTTATGGAATAATTTATGTTAAGCATTGGGCGTTATTAGGGAGGATTTCGAGATTAATATTGTATTTCTTAAAATTAGGTATTATGTTACCTTTTTTAACCAATTGTTTATTTTTTATTAACATATAGATACATGATGAATATCTCTTCATCCCTTTGTAGATCATGTGATCTGTTAAAAGTTAATTTTATTTATTTGGTCATGAAAACATTATATTAAGTATTAATTTCATGGAGAAAGATATGATATAGATGTAAAAATTTAATGAAACATAACCAAATATTGAAATTGTTCTTATTAAGTAGAAATAAATCAAGTATGTATATTTTATCATGTTCTCTGTCCTTATGGATAAATAATCCCCCAACTCTAGGAATATGATCTTGAAATATATATCTTTTCATATTACCTTCATTTCTGATGAATTTATTTCCTTCTTTATCCTCTACTGATTTAACGTTTTTATGATTATTAACTTTCTCATGTCAATGTTATCAATAACTCTTTAATATTATTTGGACATTATTTTCCACCAATTTTCATATTTTCGCTTCATGCCAATGTTCTCCTTATCTAGGAGCCTAATTATGTGTTATTCAAGATGACCATCATATTTCACTGTCCTAATTTTAAAATGGATATATTTTTATCCATTTTTATGATGTAGGTTTTCAACAATGCTATTTTTTAATATTAACAGGGGATTACTTTAATTCTCTTATGTTTTATCTTCCACTCCCTCAAATTGATTTTGAAAATATTTTAAACCCATTATATCAGGCTTGAGATAAAATTTTTAGGTTGATTTTTATTTAAAGGGGGTCTAAACTAACACCAAAAAAAATTATTTCAAAATAATAATATTATTCATAGATTATGTAACATGAAACATTGACCTTTAAAAAAGTGTGAAATATTATGGAATTATTATTATTTAAATATGATTATTATAAATTAGCCATTAAATTGAAAGGTATGATTTGTAAAAATTGAATTATTAATTTTTCTAATTTTTTTAAATAATACAAATGTATTGATTAATTTATAATAAATAATTACTCAATTTTTATTAAAGTGATTTTATGCTTCAAAATAAATCTTCTTCAAAAATGTTTTTTATTATATTTTGTGCATATAAATTGTAATTAACTTATAACATTATTATAAATTTTATTTTAATAAATTAATAACAATTTTTAAAAAATATTTTTAATATTATCATAATATTAATTTTTTTGAATTTTTAGAAATGTTTTCTTTTTTGTTGAATAATGAAAAATACTAATTTTTGTACAACATTCATTTATTTCCATCAAATAATGTAATATAAAATTTAATATTTTTCATAATTTTATAATAAATTATAATACTACAATTTTTATTATAAATAATTTCATTAATATAGGAGGGAATATTATACTTGATTTTTGTTTAAGTTAATTTTTGGCTTTAAAAAACATTTTTTATAAAACTTCTTTTATACACAAGGTTTTATTATCTCAATAATTTATGTTAATATACATTGATTAATTTTTTTAAATAAATTTATAGATTATATGTTCAAAAAAATATTATAACTATCATTAAAATGTTTTTAATAGGAAATGAATTTTGTATATCCAGTTTTAGGCTTAAAAAGGAATTTTTAGAAAGTCCTTTCTCATTGTGTTTTCTGTTTTTATATTGAGATAATTTATTAAATCTTATAAGTTATAATATTAAAAAATTGATTCCATATTTTTAATTGTAATTTCCAAATATAATAAAATGGTTAATTTCAATTTTGGTCATTATGAATAGTAACTTCATTAAAAAATGTGTCACCGTGTTAAAAGGTTAAATCAGGTTCACCTAGGATAAAGCTAATTGATAAGGTCAAATAATTTCATCATAATTATTTTTATATGAATTAATTTATAAACTTATCACCTTAATCTATAATTTTTATTTTTTATGGGACACTTTTCCATGAAATGTCTGAATAGTATTTAAATCATTAAAAAAATGTCTTGTGTGTCCTCTCCTTAACATATAAAAGGTTACCACCTATCCTTTCATCTACACAATTCATGAGATAGTTATCAATGAAAAAAATATCCAAATAGCTTCCTAAAATAATTCCCCATTTCTTAGAGATATTAGTTTTTGCATAATTCTAACCTTAGAGGGCTTATGGTGTAATGAAAATGAGGTTTTTGGAAGAAGAGGTATGGTTCATAATAGAGCCTTTCCATTTTATTTATTTTTCTACCTTTAAAAAAACTTATTATAAAATTATAAAATAATAAAATAAATATTTAATATATGCCAAAATTTTATTATTTTTATTTTATAACCATTTTTCATCTACTTAAACATATAATGAAAAATAAAAAAATCAACACTCGTGAGTATGCAACGACTACCACCTCTTGAGAAAATGTATTCCATTTTTCATCATTGAATCTTATAATTGGACATAAATATGGATCCAAGTGAAATAATTTGATATATATGAAATAAATATCTTACGTTAATGGTAAATATATATTCTTCTTCTTTCTTCACCTTCTAATGAAAAATAAAAACATCACACATGTATACGTGTGGACTACCACCTCATGAGATGATGCATTTTATTTTTCATCACTACCTTAAATGAATTTTATAAATAGGTTTATTTAAAGATATAATTTTATATACATTATATATTCATAGTTATATAAATATTAAATTATACTTACATTATTTCCATCATGTTCATTGAAAAAGAGAAATGTTATTCATGCATTCATACGACCTTCCATCTCCATGATCGTAATGTATTTCATTTTTCATAACCATATCACATAGTTGGTTATAAAATTATCATAAAACTATAAAAATGATAATTATAATATTATTATGTTTTTTAAAATGATATAATCATTATTTATTTGACCATAGTCAACCCACATAAGTCTTTTTGGATTTATGTACCAAATATCCTCAAAATGTCCATTTGAACTTAATAAATTAATTAATTAAGTATAAGATAAATATAATTGAAATAAAAATAATAATAAACTTATAAAATGTTATTAATAAAGTAAAAAATTATCATACATTTTTTATCTAGTAAAAAATTGATCATACGAGACAAGTGGGACCAGGGGTAAGGGATTTATAGCCTCAATTCCGTTTCTTTGACACTTAAGTTATTTTCACATCACATTTTATTTTTTGTGGCATATAATACTACATTAGGGATGTATTTTTTCATTACATTATAAAAATAATTTTTTTACAAATATATTAATTTTTTACCCCTAAATGATTCATTTTTTCTAACGTTTTTAATTCATAAAAGATATAATACCTTAAAACCTTGTTTTAAATGTTTTATAGATTTATTTTGTAAATATTTTTCCTCAATGTAAATATTCATAATTTTTTTATTTTTTTAGTTGAATTTAAATAATTAAATTATAATGTTAATTTTATCTCTATTTAAATTCTTTAATAAAGTTTTAAAAGAATCCTTTTGGTAATTTTTATCGAAGGTGTGAACAATTTTTTTTTCATACATGATATGAAAAGAGTTTAAATCTATCATGGCCATTATTAATCAATAATCTTCGTCTAGAAATTTCAGTTTTTTATTTTAAAATAAAATCATTTTACAAATATTTTTTAACTTATTATCAAATATTATCAAAGTAAAATGATATTTTCCTTATTTTATGTAACTAAAAAGTCATTTTTCATATGGGTTTAAAAGAATATTTTATTCATTTTTATGATGTAAATTATTGATTCTATTATATTTATATAAATTATGGTCCTTGGAAATTTTTTATGATAGGGAGAGACTGATATATCTTTGTAATGCATTGGGTAATGATTTTGATCTCTAGAGATTTATAGTAGAATTTGAGCCTATAGGTTATTCCATTTGTAAGGGATATTGTATATAAGATTATTTTAAAAAGAACCTATGTGAATTTTCTATTCTTTCTAATGATTTTTAAAGAAAAATTTTGATTTCATAAGAGAATAAAACAATATTTTATTAAAAGGAATTATTATTCCCTATAAGGCTAAAAAGGTAAGTTTTAAGAAAATAATTTTCATGGTATTTGATGTTTTTCTAGAAAAACCCATTAGTATGATTTCTAATTTACGTTTTATTATACTGTTCATTGTGAATAAATTTTTCATAGTAAATTTTATTTCATGTGTGATTAAACAAGTATTTGATCTCTAAGTTTATTATGTTACCGGAATTCAATTTTATATGATCTCATGGTTTTGAAATGGAATGATGAGTTTCTTTATTATTTTTATATGTAACATAATAAGATTTTTGTACTAATACCACAATTTGAAATGTTTTTAATAGTTTTCAAGGATAAGAAAGTACAATGATGAATTGATGTTAAAAATAAAAAAGATTTATCTTATATGTATTATATTGTGGAAAAACTAAATACTAATAGGAGGTGATCGATTTTTACTGTTGGGGTTTGTTACATATGTTTTATGACCTAATTATCTAAGAATGTAAACCTGGAATGATCTTTTGGGACAAAAGAAAATGATTTTTTTTTGAAAATGAAATTATGTATTGAGCAAGGATCATGTCCTTATAATGTTTGATTTAGGAAATAACTATTTAGATGATATGAACTTTGTGGATAGTATTCATTAAAGGATATAACCTCTCTCTTCTTTGTGTTATATCATGAAATATGATTTAAGTAGATAATTTAGTGTATATGAAACATATTTTAAATTTCAGTTCAGTAGGCCATTAGGGTCTATTCTTATAAAACAATTATATAATGGTATGTGGACTAGGATAATCTCTATAGGCCTCTGCCTTTAGTATAGGTGTGAGTAGCTCCTATGGGTGATGGATTAGGCACCCTCTTTTAGGAAGGTCTTGGGTACTCATTTCTATGAAATTATATATTATATCCCCCCTCGTGAGGCATATGTTGTTCCCTTATAGTTGTTGATGGTTCTGTTTATAGTCGTTCTCACTCCTTGGCTTGGAATGGGATCCCCAATATGATCATATTATTGTATCAATGTTCTCAATAGTTGATCTACATTGACGGTTTGAGGTTTGGAGACAATACACCCTCAACAAGGTCTCATGTTCTGATGATTCATGGGTTCCCCAAGATAGTTTTAGATGTCATAGATTGAATATGGTGAAAATTGACTTTTTTGGATGGTTCATGTGTGTAAATGGCTGTGGAGCACTTGATGCTTCATCCCTTTCACTATTAGTTAACTTTATATAGAGGATTGGGTTCTATAAGTGGTTACCCTCTTGTTAATTGATATATTTAACCCTTAAGTATGTCTAGGGAGCTGTGTTCATTTATTTTATATTGGTTGGCTGTGGGGTAATTATCCCTCATCTGTTCTAAAGCATAAGATAACCCTGGTGTTTTAGAGTGTGGTTTTAGTTTTATTATGATAAGAGAGATGTTTTTTTTTCACTAAATGATCTACTAAGCATGGTGAGACTCATATTCTCATTAAGTGAATGATAGTATGATGGTGGTTTCCGTCACTATCCCTATATAACAGTTGTGGTTCAGTTAATACCTCATTAGTTCTTAGTTAGGATTACCATCCTTAGCTGGGATTCCATCATATTTTCCATTTTGTTCACTAATGATGAATTCCAAGGTATTTTTCCTTTTTTATTGATTGATTGAGTAAGTCATCCATGGTGGTTGATGAATAGAGTGGTGTTTACCCTTGTGTTGTTGGCCTTTTTGGGATTACCTATGATTTATATGAGTGGTCAGATTGGTTTTCACTGGTTATCCCCTCCTGAATATGGTGGTGGTCAATCATAGGAGTTTTGTGATAGATTCTCTATGAGTTAGTTTTTCATTGGGTTGCAATAGGTAATGATATTATTGGACTTGGTCATGTTTTGATCTTTGACCCTATTTCCTCTTTTTTGGTGCTCACTACTGAGTTTTATTATACTCACCCATATATAGGACTTAATCCCCACACTATTTGTGAATTTGTATATGACATCCAATTTGGTGATATCTTCCTAGGGAGTGGAGATAAAAGATCTTGAAAATGGTGGATCTAGAGTTGGTGTGTTTTTGATGATGTTAACTGTGGATGATTCTTAAAATGGAGGATGGTTTAGACATGAGGGGCTCTTTTTCCTTCAAGATGTGGACAGTGGGTATCATCAGGTTGTTGAGAGTTGTATTCTTTCCACTATACTGTATTTTATCTTTATATTCCATTGTATATTTATCATGAATTCCCATTAAAGTATTACTTTATATCTTATTATGCATATCCTAGGTTTTTGTGTTATTTTTTAGTAATGACATTTCATATCTTCCAGGATGTATAGAATAAGGATACAGATATTTTTGTTAAGCATACTCAATGCTGGTAACCATCCATTAAACTATTGGAGGTGATAATGGGGTTTCACACTCAAATTACCATTAGTATAAGTCGGGCCTTAGTGGGTTAGGTCATGAAAAAGTGGTATAAGAGTGTACATTTTAGGGACAGTGTTTTGAGATAAGTGTCTCATGATTTTGATTTGGTAAAAGTGTGGTGATAATGGTTGACGTGCTTAGGATTAGTTGTCATGATTGGGAACATTTCTAGGGTTTATCAACCAACACTTTTCTATGAAAGGACTCTAAAAGTCTAGGCGACTAATAAGATCACTTATAACATTGATCATAGGGTATATTTTTGTAGGTCCATGAATCATGTAGTAGTATATGAATATATTGATTTCATGGTGTGAAGTCACACCTTAGTTGTTGATAGTGTGAAAATATGACGTTGGTTTCCCTCATATAAACGCATTCACTAGAGGTGTATGATGAAACTTTCATAGATAATGAGATCCCTGAGACTACTCACAAACTTTTGAGATTTTTATTAGGAGTACTCTCAAAGCAATATTCAGATAGGGTTGGTATTTTATACCACCTAGTTTTACATAAGGTCAGAAGATCTTCAATCTAACGTGTCCGCATTCCTCCCATCTAGTAGATCATATTTGATTGAGACCCTTAATTGTGGTAGTTTCCCCCTTGTTTGTCTTGTAATGTTAGATGATTCATGGGTCCCACATATGGGATTGTGGAGTTTAGCACTCCCCATGGGTGTAGGGACATAAACTGCTATTCAGGGGGTGTAGATCCTCTATTTATTCATGGAGATATCACCCCGTCGATTCTGCAGACCAGTGGTTGTCACATTCCACAAAGAGGGATCGATATCCCTATTAGATAGGGATTGTGTCTTTTATTTATAGAGGCTAGTGGTTGTGATGAAAAATAATTATTTTCTTTTGATCATTTTATTATGTACCCACCTTCGGAGAAGGTTGTAGTTTCTCTATGGGATGTATAGGTGCCCCCTCAGTTGATGTTCATTCCATTTAGACATGGTTTCAATACCCAATTGATCTTAAAGAGATATGGTCCCTACTTAAAACATTGGGTTCTATACCCTATACAATACTAGGTTTCGACCCCCTATCTATAGAGGTTGGATTTACTATGATGTAGGGTATGATTATTCTAATATTATGGTGTGGTGATTCTCCCACATTTTTGGGTATGATATCCACTAAAGGTGAGGTTGGAAATCCACTTAACCAGTTTGTAGACACCAAATTAGGTGTGGGTCATTCACTATAGGTTCATTATTTATGCAAGTTTGGATAGACATGATTTTTTGTGAGATCTCCTAACTAAGAGTGTTGTATAGGATGTTCCTTGGTTCTAGTTGGTGTAACCTAATGACCCCTATATTCATTGAGAATTTAACAAATTGATATTGATTCCAATATCAGAATCCTTATCTATAAGAGTGATTCTCATGTGTATGAGGGGAATCATCCATAAAGATACATTTTCTCATGTATGTTATGAAGTTTTTGGATGATTATTATTGTGATAATTAGTTCTTTGTCCAAGTTGTATATGGACATAATAGGTAGCACCTGACTTGAACTTTATGTGACCTGTAAGTTTTTTAGTTGGGATGCATATGTTCATTACACCCTGAACTCTATTTCCCATCAATATTTCATTACTAAAAAGGGCTATGAAGATCCTAGTTGGGGCTCTAAACCCCTATAGTAAGGCCAGATACATTTCATAGAGGTTTCAGTCTAACAACATTTCTTATAGTGGTGGGAAATGATATTGGTAGTGTGTTTCCTAGGAGTTCATCTTTGTTAGAGTGAGGAACTTCCACATAGATTTGATGATATTGGTCACCCTCATCTGAGTTCATAGGAGTTGATGAAATGGTGAGGTATTTCAATATAGTGGTCAGATCATGGTTCACTTCTTTGAGTGTAGGACCTAGCCAGTGACAAGGACCAACCCTTATAAGCATCATAAGGTCCCTTATGGGATGTGAATCTTGTTTTTGTATACTATGGGTTCAGTGGGATATACATATAGTTGTAGGGAAGAAAATTTCACATTTCCACTAGACTGTGTTGCTGATGTGAATAAGGAACTAGTCACTATATCTTTGCCTATGGAAAGCTATATGGTATTTTCAAGGGACTGGAGTGGAGGTTGTGTTATGCATATTTTTATGTTTTTCAAAATGGAGCTGTGTGTATAGAAACATTTTATTACCTTAGTATTGGTATATACAATGTACATGGTAAAAGACTGATTGGACCATGTAAATTTAGAAGTCACAATTATTGGTTTGACTAGTAGTAATACATCTTGTTTTCACTTCCTCTCTAGTTGAGTTGTGTGTGTGTTTTGGTAGAGATTCCTCATAACCCCTTATATAGATGTGGTTAAGGTGGGATGTTTATCAATATTTATTGTGAGAGTTTTAAAGAAAGAAAAAACTGACCTTGAGTCCTAAAAAGGAGATGTCCATTATTTTTTAGTGGAATAGGACAAAGATGGGGTCAGTTTGTAGTGGTTTTGACCATAAAATAATTCATGAGGTAACAATGAAAGGGGTTTTGTTACCATGGTGGTCTCAAATAGTCAATGTTGATGTGTGTTCTTGATAGATATTTAGTGGGGGTAGTGGTAGGATATCATGATTTGGTGTGGAACTCATATTGAGATGACTGAGAGTTGAATTTAGTGAAAATTGATTGTATCTATAATATATTCTCTAGTTCATTAATTTTGAGACAGGGAGTGTAATTCACCAAGAAATTTCCTTGGTAGATAGATTTTACCAAATAGGTACCATTGGTTCATAAATTTTCAACATGTTTTGATCAACGGGAGTCTCACCATAGGAGGATGAAGATCATGGGTTGAAATAGTTGGGGAGTTTTTTCAAAGTGGGGTTTTTTTCTATAAATACTCTCATGTGATGGGTTGAGGACAGGTGGAAAAGTATAGGAATGAGTATTTCAAAAGCTGAATTCTCCCATGTGATATTTAGGAATGAACATCTTTCAAAATGGGATCTGTTTAGAATCCCAATGTGTGACATACTTTTGAGATGGAGGAGGTCATTTGGTTGTGTACCTACTTTCCACATGAGGATGTCTTGGTGGCCTACTAAATAGTTTTCATGGTTTCTTCTTTTTAAAGACCAAATTCTTTATGGTTTGGAGAATATAATGACCAGGGGTTTCTTTCACTGATGAAATTTTTTATTTTGGAGTTTCGAAGACCTTTGCCTTTATAAATGGTGAAACAATATAATTATCTATGAGAATTGCATTGGATTTTTTTTTGATGGTTCTGTTAATTATGGAATAGTATGTTTTCCATAGGTAAATAATTTGATGATATTATGAGATGGAAATTTTATTTAGAGTATTTAATATTTATTAAATAAATATTATTTATTCCCAAAAGTTCATATGATGATATATTCTAAATGAATCTCTCGATTAGTATTCTAATATCATTATTGAATCTGAAATGGGGGGTTTACCAAGGTGTTATATAATCTCCATATAGGTCATGAGATTGGGTTAGGCCCACTAAATGGGTTTTCCAATTGAAATATTTAGGGTTATGAAATTATCCAAACCACTCCCATATCTCATTAATCCGGAATAAATGATACTTCCCCTCCCATATTGATGATATGAAGTGACAACAGATGGATGATCAATGATATATCATCTTGTAGAAATATTAGAGGAACAAATTCGATGGCTATGACCCTGAATCTATGAATATAGGAAAATAATTTTTAATCTACTATAATCTTCCATGATATAGGGATCATTATTTTCTATTCCACCAAATTTTGATTCAATTCATGGTCCTTATTTATTTATTGTAATCTATATTAACTTTTTTTCTTTCCATTGGAATCTAATCGAACCCAATTCAATTTCAGAGAAATTGGTTTATTCACAACATTACGGCTCTAGAATTTCCAACTAAAAACCCTATAGTATCATAAACACATGTCATATTACTTATTTCTATGTCTCAGGTTAGAGAATGTATCCAAGTATATTGTAGGTTAGATATACACATCAAGTGGGACCCTAGGGAAAATGACGTTGATACTTTCCATGTACATATTTAGACACCCATGTGTAGTACATGGGCATGTACATGTATAAGCCATGTTGGGTGACACAACATGACTTGGGTTAGGGTACACAACTAGATAATCATTTGGACCCATACCCAGTGTATTTTAGGGACACCCCATCTACCAGATAAGTTCATGCTGGGTTATTCTGAGGATATACCCAGAGTGTGACATTGGGTTGAAACACTATATACTCAAAGTAAACACAATATAATGTTCTTTTTACTATATTTTGAATATTTTCTCACCTTGGAGATAAATTTTGACAAAGGAGTAGTTCATTATGGGTTTCTGTCTATATTGACTATAATGGTGGGCTCCTCTTTGATATTAGATGTTTTTTGAGATATTATTCAATATTTGTTTAGGTTCCAAATCTCTTGGAGATGACAATGAGAATTTTATGATGTGGGTAAGATGTGGTGTAGTTGTAGACTTCCCATGGAATAATTAGAAATAAAGAATGAGACCCTCATGTGTTATCAAATTAAAATACCCTCATAAATTTATCAGTGGTTATGGTTTACTTGGAAGATGAACAGTCACATATATTGATGTTTTTCTAGGAATCAGAAACACTATCTTCACAACATAATGATTTGATGGGTCTTGGCCCATCATGGGACTCGTGGATGAATTTACACCTTCTCATTCACCCCCAAGTTGTTATTGGTGTATGTGGATTGGATTCATTGGTTGAGGTAGTTGGGAATTATCTCCATTGTTGATACAAACTCCATTACTAGTCTTTGTTATATGATAGGCTCCATGTATCCCTAATGTTATATCGAGATATATGATTAAAGAGAATAAAGATGTATTTTAAGAACATACATGATGTTCCCATTCACCAGACCATCATGGTTGATTCTTATATAGTGGTTTCATTATGGTATCTATACATGGATACTCTTATTAATATTTTTATCTTGGTTGAGGAGTGATTAGTTCCTCTTGGTTGATGGAACTGAAATCCTCTTCCCAAAAGGGAGAGGGTCTTACATGCTACATGATAATTTCTTAGAGCCCCTATCATGAGGCATAGGTAGTTATATCAGGGATGATGATGGTTCTTTTCGCAGCTAATCTCACCCCTCGCATGGCATTAGATCCTCAATGTGGTCATAATATTGGATTTATGTTAGAAATTTCTAATTAGTGGGTTCATATTGGGGTTCGAGGCTAGAATCCACTTATCCATGTCTCATGTGCTAGAGAAGAATGGGTCTCTCATTATGGTTTTAGATTTCATGTCTTAGATATGGTAAAATTTGAGTTTTTTTCTTAGTTCATGTATGTAGAGGCCTATGGATCATAAGGTTCTATAGTCTCCCCCGCAATTTTTTTTCTAGAGAAGTGTATGTTAATGAATTTGTTACTCTCCCATTGATTATTTTATTTAACCCTTGAGTATGTATGGGATTATGGGTTCCTATCTTGCATGCCCTTTGGTAGAATCATGTTTATTACTCTACTTGTATGAAGTGTGAACTTCCCAAAATTGTTAAAAGTGAAGGATTATATTAAATATTCCAAGAGCACTAGGAATTTTTGACTGGGAGATCTAGTCAGCTTGTTCAGAATCAGGGCCTAAATTAGGGAATGATTGTTTGGTTGTTATTTTATTCACATTTCCCATATAAAAATGGTGATTAATTTTCTAATTGGGTAGTTTTTAGTTAGACATACCTATTTTAGTTTGGATTATACTATATTTTATTATGGATGTGAGTATGTTGAATAGTAATGTGTTTTCTCCATTACCTAGGTTGATTGAGTTGGAATTATATGGTGATTGATGAACATGGAGGTGTTTACCACTGAGGTGTGGGACTTGTTCAGGTATCCCCACAATGTGAATGAGTATGACTTTTGGTTATCTCATGTTTCCTCCTACCAAATAGGGTACTAGTCAATTGTGGGAGTTGAGTGACAACTTCCCTATATTTTAGTGCTCCTTTGGGTTTCATTAGGTGGTCTTATGGTTTGAAACTACATATGTACTAATATATGAACCTATTTATATTTTGTTTTTGGTGAGTCCTATTGGGTGTTTTTATAATCACCCATGCATAGGATTAGGGACCCAAATTTGGCGGGCCTATGAAAAATATGTTCATGTTAGATATTTATTCTAATAGTGTGGACGTAGTTGGGCTAGTAGATCTAGTGGATATTGAGTATAAATACAATTGATGAGTTTTATTGATGATGATTCTTAGAGAGGAGGATGTCTCAGAAATGGTGGTATATATTTCTTATCAGATACTAATAATGTTTATAATTAAGTCGTTGGGACATATATTCTTTCCCCTTTATTGTTATTTACATTGTATGTCACTGGGTGGTCAGTAGGTATTCTCATACATGTTTTATTTTTTAGATAGGTATGTATATCCTTTGTGATTGTGTTCCTTCATACTAGCTTGGTGGAATTTTATCTCCAACATTATGTTTAGTCTAAGGCCTCCCATATTGTTTTTAATACTACTCAGTGTTGGTAGGTATCGCCTTTCCTCCTAGAGGTGGGCCTAAGGTGCACAATTGGATTACCATTGGTCGTAGTGGTGCCCAGATTTGTTGATTGATGACAATTCGTACCTAATTATATAAATTAGAATTAGTTTGTTAATTTTTTTAAATCTCATAAAATTATTTAACGATCATATCTCGAAACAATTCATCATTAAATAAATCCAATATCATCTACATTTTTTTATTTATAAGTCTACATAATCAATTTATATGGTAAAACTCTAATAGAATTTTCTTTATATTTGATACATCCTTCATATAACTACGAATTTACATCTTCTAGTAATTCCTAAAAATCATTTGATAACACTGTTACCTTATCATTTGTATTAATCTATAGAAAATTTGAAAGAGACTTGGCTGATATGTTATAATATTCTTCATGTTGTGTTGCAGTGCAGAAAAAATCATTAATTTTTTTTTCTTTCTGAATTTCATTCTCCAAAATTGGGGTAATGGGTTGTTCATTACGAAGATGGTCACACATCAAACATTATGAAATGTCCAATTCCCTATGTAAAATCCATATCATATATCAAATAAGATATTCTTTCAATATCAAGTACTCATAAACTTCTTGTCTTATCAATAGTGATCTAAAATTATAACCAAGATGTGAAAAATTTTATTCTGCCATCAACATATCAATTTTCAATAGATAAATCTTTAATCACCCAAACCCCTTAACACATTGAGGGGTATTTGAGGAAAAATTTACCCATATTTAATATATTTTTATCATATTGATAAATATCTTCTTAAAAAATTCAACAAAAAATAATCAAATAAAATCGTGTTAAAAACAAAACATTAGATTTATGAAAAAACAAAACATTTATATCATAAAAATATTAGCCTTTATAAAATTTGTCTAATAAATAATATTCAATTAAAATATAATTATAATCAATTGATTTTTTTTCACATTTTATGATTTACATATATCATATAACATATTGAAAAACCAAGACATCACATAAATAAAAACCACATATATTTTGAAAAAATCATATATTATTGTTAAAGTGAATCATAAATGAACATATATTCTATTTTCCACCTTTTTTACATTAAATATGGGTTTTGAAACTATTTAATTTCAAATATTTGTTATATATTTGATGATAAAATACTAAAAATAGAAAATAATAATATAATATGTGATAATTAAAAATATTAAAATGAAAATACTATGAGAATAAATGAATAAATAATCATTAAAAGTACAAAAGAATCATTTAGTAATCACATAATTAATAAAAAGAACCAATTAAAAATAATAAGGAATATAAAAACAATCTCTAATAATACTTTATGAATTAGTTATATTAAATTTTCTCTAATAAGAAGGAAGGAATGTATGGATTTGTAATTTGCAGCCTTTTTTAAATATTAACTATATGTATTAAAAACAAATATATTTTTTGTATACAAATAGAACATATATAATTAATATATATATATATATATGTATCTTTTCTATATATATATATATATATGAGTGTGTGTTTTATATATCATATATCTATTTTTTTTAATATTTCTGTATACGGTCTATATGTAAATAGAATATATAAAAGTTATATATCCACATATATATATATATATCATATATATATATATACATATTTTATGAATATATATATTCATATTTCATGTACAGACACACAAAGATATATATATAATGAATACATATAAGTTTGTGTTCTATATAAAAACATGACATATATACATGTATATATTATTCTTGTAAAAAACCATGTCTGTGAAAAATTATTTTTCCTATTACTTGTACGATAATTTGTTTTTTAGTTTTCTTATAATATTATTCAATAATGAATACAATTGTCTAGTCCAGAAGCATCCAATTGTGAACATACAATTACTCATACATGTGGGAGAAATAAGAAAATGGGTACTCACAATAAGTGGTGGACATCGTGTTGGGGAGGAAATCATCGGAAGGTCGTAGAGGAGATGATAATAGTATCATGGTTGAGAGGATTTAGAAGAGGTGAGTACACTTTAGATCGATAAAGGAGAGGTGATGACACAATCAGAGGGTCATCAAGAGGGGTTGGTGTCATCAGAGGGTCATATTGATGGGGGATTATGTGGAGGTGAGGATTCAATTGGAGGGTCCCCGTTAGGGATGATAGTAAGAGGACATCGTAATAGGGAATAAACAAAGATAAGAGGTATATTGGGGGCATATAACTGATATTGGATATTTATTGCCTAATTTTTTTTAAAACTACTGAAAAATAGATATTATGTGATGGTTTTTAAAAAATATGATGCTATTAATTAGTTAATGGTAGTTTTATTTATACCTTAGCTAATAAATGTATGGAAATTTTGGTTATCTAATTCGTGCTAGTTTTATATAACTTCGATAAAAAACTAATATTTTTTAATCATAATAACAGAACCCATGCAAACTTTAATGATTATATTTTTGAAAAACTGGATTTCCAACTCATTGTAATGGATTGAGGGGAGCTTATTTGAGATGAGTTGAAGGAGTGAGATTAATTAGGGGAAATATGAGAAAATTTTATCTATGGAGATCACATGCATCTTGACACATACCTATGTTTATATTTCAATTCTTGTTCAATGATCAAGATCCTTTATTTTTCTATTTCTTGTCTTTATCTTCAATCCCCTATGTATTATCTATCCTTGTTTTTATTCACATTACAGAGGAATAAGAATCCCTTTTTTATACATCCATTGGTTTATCTTCCAATATTGTAATATAAATCCTCCAATAGAATAAGAATTTATGTGTAATGATATTTTTATCGAATAAGTTATTCTGATAAGCACTTTTCCTCAACTGATCATCTAATTAGAAAGTATTGGGGATGATGATTTTTATTATAATAGTATTCTGATAAAAAATTAATGACAATATTTTTTTCAAATTATGATCATCTAATCAATTAATTTTGGATGATATGGAATTTTTTATTAGTTTATCAGAAATCATACATTTCTTGTACTTAGTGTTATTTGGACATGGGTATACGATCCTCTTATTGCTTCTGGTTAAAAGAATATACATTATTAGGACATGAACTTATATATATATAATAAATAATTATGTATTTTTTTTATCTCAACCCATTAACTAGTTTCACTAAATATCTGTACTATTTACTACCTTATCAAATTTCAAATATTCCTCTTTAATAGTAATTATAATGTTAGAATGAATTAATTTATTTATATCTAAAATGTAAATTTTTTACATTCTTTATCATGTTTGTTCCAGATCCCATTTTCTCTATTAAGTTTTTTTCATGATTTATATTTCAATTAGGACTATTTTTTAATATAACTTTGTTTTATAGGATTTTATTGATTTTTTTAAATTTACACCTTTTCAACATTTCCTTCCTAGGAAAATAGACATGGGTTGTATTGATATATATTTTATGTAGAACATTGGTTACATGAGGAATTTTAAAATTAGTTATATATTTTTTGTAGGTTTTATAATATTTATTATGTATGTTTCATAAATCCAATAAACATCAAAATAGTTGGAAAAAATGAGGCCATAAAGTGGGATTATTTAGAGTATATCCATGCATACATGATCTAAAGATCATGAGTTTTTAGAGATAAATGATATAATGAGTGTAGATAGATAATACATAAATGTGATCAGTAAATAATAAATAATAAAAAATAAGAAAGGATACATAAGGGAGATGTTTTCTACGTTAATTTTGACTAGTAATAGATGGGAGGATTTCTCAATTCATCAGAATGTTAAACTCATTGAAATATCCTTAAATAGGTTTATTATTTATAATGTTTAAAAATTATTCTTGTATAAATCAATAGTTTTTTAAATTACTATAATGTTGGAATGTAAATTTTTAATGGATGTTTAATGTCAAATTCAATGATCTAGTATAAATTATGTTCACTAATTTTCCAACGAACCCTGTTTCAATTTTATTATGTAAAATTAATTTATTTTAATTTTATAAATTCATTGGTGCACACAGATAGGGGAGTAAGATTGAAAAGTTTTAATCTTGTTAAAATGTGTATTATGTTTAGTTTAGTTTATTTTATGAACAATTATTTATTTTTTTGGTTTTACTGAATTTAAATAGTTTTTAAAATAATCAATGCCAGTTAATTTTTAATAAATTTTTGAAAAATATTTTTTTATCATTAGGATTATGATCTTTATCATAAAATCCACATTTCTCATTTTTTATTTGTTATAAACATAAAAATTAGTTATTAATTTAATTTATTATGTCTACTTATAAGTTTGATGTTGATAAATTTTATGATGATAATGATTTTGACATCTAGAGAATAAATATTAGAGTTATTATGCCATAATAAGGGCTTCCAGATTACCTTAATGAACCCAAGAAGAGGGTGATAGCCCTTGGGGGTGCACCCAAATTTTTGGTTGTATATATATATTTGTTAAAAGGACAATAATGTAAATAATACTAAATATTTCAGATAATGTTAAGTACACATTTTCAAGAAAACTATCTGTATTGATGCAATTTGGTTAATAATTAAATCTTTGTATGTGAAAAAAATCCCTTTGGATAGTTTATATAATAATTTTTTTAAAATTCAAGATCAAACTTGAAACTTCAATAGGTTGTTTTTATATGAATTTAATTAGATATTCACTGATCAAGGAAATATATGATTTTAAACTAGAAAATAATTACTTGACTATAATTTTTTTATCATTATTGAAATCCATTTTAAGGTTAACAGAGATAGTTATGTTTGATCGATAAAATTTTAACATTGAAGAAGTTTAAACAACATTAAATTCTAGATTTATTTATTTAAAATAATAAAAAATGTAACATAGGGTAAATTATTAATGATAATTGGAAAAAAATTAGTTAAAAAATAAAAAAAAAAACTAAACTGGTAAAATATATTAGCACACCATTTAAATGTAATATATTTAAAAAATATGTTCATTTAAAAATAATTTTAACATGAGTAAATTTTAATATATTAAAACCAAACTACAAATTATAATTTATCCTTACTTGTGGAAAATTAATATGATAAATGTGAAGTGTTAAATATTTTTAATTACATCATATTTATTGAATGAGTTATAAATATAGCATGTTATTTTCAAATGTGTCTAGATATGAACTGGTCCATACACATTTATAGTGTTATTTAATGTAATTTAATATTGGTAAACAATAATACCAATACAATCATAGTGGTATAGGATCATATACTATAAACTAGTGACGACTTAATAAAAATACTAAAAGTGTTAGGGTGGATAATCAAGCTGTATATTTTTAGTATACTTTGGAATTCATAAAAAAAATAGTTTTAGGTCTGAATCATGTTTAAAAAAATTATAAAGTAGTTTTCAATATAATTAGAAGATATATATAAACTGTTTTGTATATTTCAATGAGAAATGAATTACTTTGAAAACAAAAAATAAGGAACACAACCCCCGAAGAATTAAACCATGTTGTGCCATAGGAGGTGAGACCATCTAAGTGAAGAGGGTTTTTTTATTTCTAAAAAAAGTGATATCAATATATATAATAATAAATAATACATTTTACTAAATATTCAATTTATAAAAACACATAAAATTGTCAAAATTTAAAGAAATACTTTTTTTTTCACAAAACAATTTTCTTGGAATTTGTACACTCTGACTTATGGACTCCAACGTGGATATCTTTTCATGAAAATGAATTTTTTCGTCATAATAGTTAATTATTACTCTAGGAAAGTATGATATTACATACTTAAACATAAATTTAATATTTTTAGTTATTTTAATAATTATAAATTTATAGTTGAAACTCTCAAAATTGATAATGATAAGAAACATTTACCAAATAAATTCATTAAATATTTTAGTAATCATGGATTTATAATCCATATGATTGTTAAATATATCCCTTAATAGAATTGGATTATAGAATGTATGAATATAACCACATCAAATAGGTATAAAACTTATTTTTTGATTTTATATTTCTAAAAAAATTGGATACTAGTTTTTAAAATCACTATCAACCTTATTGTTAGTTTTGAAATACGTGCCACCAAAATTTTCATGGAAAATGTGGCTAGTTTAGAAAATATTTGATCCAAAATGTCCCAGAAATCCTTCTAAGGGTCTGCTTCATGAAGTCTTGCTTCTTCATAAATGTCAGAGCTCATAGAGATCCTGACCAAAAAGCCTCCATTGCAAATGTGTGGAGCCATTACAGTGTTCCTCCACGAGTCTGAATCTTCTCCACAACTGTGTAAAATATTTAAGGTGTGAGTTGAGAGTACTAAAGAGACACACCCATTTATGAAGCCCAAAATTTCATTATCAACCACTTCAAACCTTCATGAAACCCCTTTCCTATAAATACCCCATAATTCCGATATTTGAGGTATGGTAACCCAACCTTTCTGCTTCTAAATTACTCTAATTTCGTGACCCATATAATCATCATAAAGCAGACCAAAAATGGATCATCCAAGGTACCAGGGATTCATGAAACACCATTTCATGTGTTCTTGAAATCCTACACCCTAGGTGGATATGCATTTCATGAATTCCTATGACGTTTACGGTGAATAATTCCATCAGGGGAACATGAGGCTTCGTAATGAATTTAACCTTTGGGAAGAAACCCTTTCCATATCCATGAAATCATACTAATGTAGTTTCACCCTATTTCATGAAGCCTGACCCTTCAAAAATCCCATGACATCAAAAAATCACCTACTCTTTGAGAAACACATCTCTACAAGTCCCAAAGCTTCACGAATCTCCGATCCTAGTACTCTCTAGGCTACATCCCTTCCGCTGCCACCTATTTTCCAAGGTGGTGCTCCGAGAGCCCCCAAACCCATCCATTATTGGACAAGCTACCCTCTGAGTCCATATGTGACATGTTCCACCCATTCCTTTGTCCCACACCACTTTATGTGTGGCCCGAGACACCCATGTACCTTTTTATCACATCATAGGTATGGTAATTCCATTTTAATCTATATATAGGCATTCTAACATTGACCTCATGTTTGGACACTCCTATCCATCATGATACCTAATAATTTATAAAGATATGGCCCATAAAAGACTGCACGAGCAATGGTTATGTTATCCCAAGGGGTAAGGATTGAGTCCCCCACATCCGAGCTTCATGATGTAAAACTGCATAGTCCCAAGGTCCTAAAAATGTGGTGTTAAACTGTGGACTTACTCTATGAAATAAGAATGGGATGCACCATTAGTGAGTGGAATGATTTATTCTTCACACTACCTACCCTCATATGGAATAATATCCTCCTCACATGGAATTAGATTCTCCCCGCATGGAATAAAATCCTCTTAGGGAATCCCTCCAAGAGTAAGTCCATATCCTTTATTCTAGGAGGCGATACTCTTGCTCCTCTTTGCCTCCCCCAGATACCATAGAAAGAAAGGAGGTTGGAACTCAATTTTTTTTCTCTCCCCCTCCATTTGGGACCAAAACCTATCCACTAGTGGAAAAATCTGATCGAGTGGGTTTCATATCTACCACATTCTCTTGTTTATTAAACCGAGCATGACTCTTGTGGGCTTAGGGCCTATTAGAGTTAATGAAATCCTTTCTATCTTGAACCCCATGGGTCTCTCTAATATGTAAGTCCCTAAAACATTCACCCAATGGGATGATCCTATGTGTAAGAACCAACTAAACACTATGGGCCTCTCCTACATGTAATTCCCAAACATACTCACATAATGCGTTGATCCTATGAGTAATCCCCATCCATACACTATGGGTCACTACAATGCTTAAGCCCCAACTATACTCACACTATATGTCTTTCTTATTCATAATCCCTAACCAAACTAACTATGGGTCTCTTCCATAGGTATAATAACCTAATATTCAGAACTACATGGGCTTTGACTACCAACTAACTAGGATATGTAGGAAGCCTCTCTACGGGAAAAACCCAACACTCAACCCATCTTGATTTTCTTTAGTCCACATCAATGGTAAGATCATGCTAATAACCAGGGAGACCCCATCTCATCCAATTCCCTTATGTAGCTCAATGTACAATCCCCACACCAATTCTAACCAATATAAATCCCCCTATGAAGGTTATCATTAATTCATAATCCCCAAGACATCCCTTTTTGATTCTCCCTTCACAATGTGAGCATCCTAACTCCATGAAGTTAGACTGAATCGACCAGTCCTATCATAATTCCTTAAACCACAACAACAAAATACATGGGTTTTGATCCATTTATTATATCCATGGTATGTAGAACTTCTCTCTGATGGTCAATCCCATCCAATGGTAAACCTTTTAGGTGCTCCCTCCTAGGGATATAGCTCCTTGATACACTGCTCATGGTGTTTGATCCACCTTCATGGTGTGACATATTCCCTTTATGGGACACACCTTCTAGATCTACCTCAATAGGGTATTCTGATCCATCCATCGATCATCTTTCAGGTGCTCCCATATAGGGATGTACCTCCTTGATCCACCTCATGGGGTGTCTGATAAACCTTTATAGTGTGACATATTATCTTTATGGTGCACACCTCCTAGATCATCCTCCATGGAGTGTTCTGATCCATCCATACCTAAAACATTCAGGTTCTCCCTCCTAGGGATGTACATCCTTGATCTACCTCTCAGGGGGATTGATCAACCTTCACGGTGCGATATCCTTCCATTATGGGGCACACCTCTAGGATCCATCTCCATGTGGAATTATGATATATCCATCAATAAAAATATTTTGTGCTGTCTCCTAGGGATGTAACTCATTGACCCACCTCCAAGGCTGTCTAATCAACCTTCACATAATGAATAATTCCCTTTATTGGACACACATCCTAGATCTACCTCCAAATAATGTTCTTATCTATCCATTAGTAAACCTTTTAGGTTTTCATTCATAGGGTTGTACCTACTTGATCCACATACCAAGGTGTCTGATCAACCATCGTGGTATGAAACATTCCTTTTATGGGACAATCCTCCTGGATCCGCTTCAATTGGGTGTTCTAATCGATCCATTTGTAAACTCTCAGGTGTGACATCTTCCCTCATAGGGGCACACCTTCTTGATCTGCCTCTATGGGGCATCCTGATGAATCAATTTCACCTCCATAAGATGTTATACTTGTTCCCCCATATGAATTTATCAGACATTTAGATCCATATCCACGTGATATTAAACTCTCATCCTAGCTCCAAATGGATACTTCATGCTGAGAATGGGATTCCTAAGGTTAAATCCTTAGATGATATTCCCACATGGTGTTAGCTACCTCATGCTAAACATGAGATGCTAGTCGTGAAATCCATGGAAGATATTCCCCTATTACTTTAGCTACCTCATGCTAAACATGGGATTAATGAGGTAAAAACCATGTAAGGTGTACATATTAAACATTAGATTTGTAACACCCCCAAGCTTCCACGGTACATTTCTCTTTGAATAATATAGTAGCATGTGTTGTACACAACTTCGAGTTCTAACACACACCACAACCAATCAAACTAGCTATTATGAATAGTAATACCCAATTTTTAAAATTTTATACATTTTATCATTCAAAATGGGCTTCATTTTTGGATTCTAAATATTGAAATTAGCTTAGGGGGAATTTTTGGTACTTTTCTGATAACTTTCATATTTTAATGAATAGTGAAAATTACTAAATTTTAATAAAAAAACTTTTCTAATTGAAATAATTAATAGTGCTAAATTATGAATTTGAGTGTTTTTAAATTATATTTAGAATATATTTTTACCATTTAACCTAATGTAGGTCATTAGGAATAATTTCACATTTAAACCAGACATAAACAAGTGTCAATCTTTTGATAGTTATTGTTTCATAAAGACACGTATTTTGTTTTGAAAGCGGGAATTAATTTTAAATTAATAAATGAAACTTATATCTTTTTAATTTGGTAAAATAGACTTCATTATTGAATTCTTAACATCAAAATTATCTTAGGGTAATTTTTTGGTATTTTTCTGAAAACATTCAATTTTTGATGAATAGTTAAAAAAAACTGAGTTATAGTTTAAAAGCGATTTTTTATTTAAATAATTATTTATTTTATTTAAATTTAATTAAGGTCAATATTGATACATAATACCTATATAAGTTCAATGTAATTCATTGGAGTTAGTTTAGAATAATTTTAGATATAAAAGTTTTTTATTGAACTTTTCACCGTCTTTTACCCACCTCCTAGGTGAATTTGAAAATTCACATAAAACTTAATTTTACCACTTCTATGAGTGTAATTTAGAAAATTTGAGAGACACGATTAATATCAAGGATTAAAATGTAATTTAATAAGTTAATTTTTTTTGGTGAATAGTAACTTTCACTTTTATTTACCACAGTTAAAAGTAAATAGGGTAATTAAGGGTAAAAATGATATTAATATCACTTTAACACATCTCCTAATTCTATTGGACAAGTGTATCTCGACCAAAAACAACCTTAGGAATAAAATATTATCATTTAGGTCTACCTGGATTAGATTAGGACATATATTATTATTTAATTCAAAGAAGAGTTAAATGAGTTAAAATAAATGTTTAATTCCCAAAACATTTTTAACATAGGGTTATACATAAGATAAATTCGATTATAAATATTAATTAGAAAGATAAAAATATTTCCTACATGATGGTATTTTATTTATAATTTTTAGACATTAAATAATGTAATTTATTAATGACACAATGATGATGCAGTAATTACCTAATTAATAAAATATTAAAATAATTGATATTATAAATATCAAAATAAATGTAATTTGAAACTTTTTATAAATTAAACTAATTATCTTGGTTACTATGACATATTAGGACTGGTTATATTAATTTGGTTCTAAGTAATAATGCTCTTATGAATTTATAAAAAACAAAATACCCAATAGTGTCAAAATTGACATAAGAGAATTTTTAAAACAAATATTATATTATTAATTGATATTCTATTCCTAAGAATCTAAGGTTCGGCCAAAGGACTTATATCATGATAGGTGTATCATTAATGACCCACTTGGGGGTCTCTTTGTTGTATATAGTATTTTTATTAACTCTATAATATAAAAATACAAAGTGACATGGTAAATGTCAATCTAATTAACTAAGAGTTAAAACTAAAAGATAAGGTCAATATAATGACCCAAAACTGTCTAAAATCTATTTTATTGAAATTATTTCGACCCATACCCACCTTATACTTTGAATAATCAAATTTTGAGCCATTAGAAACTGAATATGAATTTATTATAAATTAATACTTTAAGTTTTTCTTAAAGAGACCCTCCTCCCTCTTATAAAAAGACACCACTTCTAACCAATTCCTCACAACTCTAAAGTCTTTTGGATCGTCCAAAATCTACCCAATTAAGCTCCCTTAATCCCTCTCCTCCTCCTAGAAGCCTTACCTTAGGCATAATGCACTTCAAGAGTCCTTTTTGGTTCAATCCAAAGGGAATTTCCCAAATTAAAGGTAACGATTTCTCTTAGCTTCTTTTCTCTTATTTTACTTATCCAACCCCTAAACTCTTCTTATTATTTTATATTGTAAAAAAAACAGTATCCTAAATATACTAGGATATTTTTATGAGAATTAACCGAAATACACTTACACACACCCTCATCTAATGGGTGAAGAACATAATGTTTCCGTGGAATGCAACCAAACACCTCACGAAACGATGATTGTTCAATTATCTCCTACCACCTCTAATGGTGGCCATTATGATGACACTATAATTAAATATCATATTAATTATATTTATTTTATATATATTCTTCTGTAATTCCATTTTATATAATACTATTATTTATTTCATTTTTTATATATTTACGATAATTTCATTTGAGGAAGTGCGGACTACCGCCCCTCAAAGTGATATGGCTCATTCATACCATACATGGAACGTATAAAAGAAGGTGTTAATGAAATTAAGTAAAACATATAAGATATTATATTATAAATTAATAATAATATACCTATGTATCATTTGGTTTTTATTCCTTTTAAAATAAAAAATGAAATGGAAGTAGCATTCGTGCATACGAACGGACTACCGTCTCCACGAACGCTATGAGATTCATTCCCCATCATATCCATTAAAGTATAATTCTCATTTGATGATTAAAAATAATTTTTATGGGCTTGATATCATTCTGGATATGAATAAGATAAAACCTATCCATAACAAACATGTCTTATGTAACAAAACATATAAAAGAAAATGAGTAAGTTAACACTTGAAATGACGATAATACTAAAATATTATTAACAATAAAATATTACAAGATCATATATGATATCATATTTATGTATATGATTATTTTATAATTTAATAACAATGATTTAACTATTATACACTAGGATAACCTACCCTCGACCAAGGAAAAGTACTAGGTAAGGGGTTTTCATCTCACTTCTTATTCCACAGAGATTCATGCCATATTGCCACTATTACCTTTTGTGTGGTGTATGTAATGCCCATAATTGTATTCTTTGTGTAATAGATTTTAATTTATGTGTATTTACATATTAATTTAATGCTACCTCTTTCATGGGGTGTATGTTTCGTAAGTTACCAAATTGGTATGGGTTAATTTCTCAATCTCATTATTATCCGAGATTGTTTATGTGTGTGTATTTACTGGGACATTTTTATCATCCACGTCCATTTTTCATAAAAATGATTTCAAAATGAATATTCGAAGGATTTTTGAAATGTACTCTTTTTCATGTTCAGAATTTTAAATGTTTTAACGATTTATCTTTCTAAATATTTTTAATTAGTGTCCATATTTTGAAAATGATTTTAGAGAAATATTTATATGGACATGAATGTTTTGAAATGATAATTCTTTTCGAAAGTTTAAAAGTGGTATGTGACACTTTTATTCAAAAATATATTTTAAATGGATTCTTGATAGATAGTGTGACTTTTAAATGTTTTCAAGAAAAAGGGTATATTTATCTCAATAGTTTTATGATTATTTTAATCTATGTCAATATCCTTCATTATTCTCAATTGAGGATAATCTGATACAATACTATATTCCATATTGTATCAAATGAGTTATGTTTGACTATGGATGTGATATTTTTATACCATTCATGGTTTGTGGTTAAATTATTGACATTTTGTATTATAGATTTAATACGAATGTTTATGTTATGTTTCAAACTTATTAGACGAGGAATGCATTGGACTTAATAAGTGACGGGTGGAGCCCTCTATAGCTCTTCGATGCATCGGTAGGTCTCATGAGAAAAACTAGTGCCTTGGAACGAGGCCTTGACAAAATCTTATTTGTAGTTTTGGAACAAGACCTTGGCTATGTAGTTATGATAGTCTGGCATTATGCATTCCATCATTATGAATGTAGTTATTGATATCGCATGTGATTATTCGACAAGTAGAATATCCATGTGAATAATTAAATGGAATTATTTCATTTTATTTTTTCGATATTATGCTGAAGTTCAAGTTTAAAAAGATTTTTTTAGTTATACACTGACGTAAATGTTTATGCTTATTTATGAAAGTTTCCACTATATTGTTATCCTTACTCAGCATCTGAGATCACCCATTTCTATGTTTTATTTTTCCTTGGATTCCAAGAAGTGTATTGTGATTGATATGCAGGGTTAAGCCAAGGGAATAATTTCATTCTTAATGGATTATTTATATTGTTTTGTATGTTATAAAGTGTAATGCAACATTCTTGTATGTAATCTATTTTCCAAGACTGCTAAACTGATAGGTCCTTCAGGACATGATTCCTTGTAATCATGCCAATGTATTAAAATAATGCACCGACATTGGGTAATTGGGGTCGAGGCATTACAGTTGGTATTAGAGGAAGTTTAGAAATAACCTTGGAAGTTAGATGTAGATAAACTCTGATTAGGGCACATAGACCTAAGATAGACTTTGAGGATTAGTATAGAAGAAATTCCTATAATTTTGGTAATGTAGATATTTTGTGAGTTTTCCAAGAAAATACATCCCTGTCTGGATAAGAGCAGGTAGAGGCGGCTCTGGCACAGATGTACCTAGGGGTAAAACTCGAAAACACCACTTTGAGCTAGACTCGAATGGGAACCGGTGCATGACAACGGGCTTTGCTGAGCTCTTGGTTACGACACTCCCAGGGGAGATGCTTAGGATAATTATCATTTTCTTTACAAACCATTATGAAGGGTTTATGAGTATATACTTCCTCAAAGAATACATTTTTATGATTATGGATTATATCCATAAACTGTTTAATTTATGTTAAGTGTTTTAAAAGTTTGGGATTAGGTATTGCTATTCATAAACTAATCTAGTGTATTCCATTGTTTAGAAATGGTTTCCCTTAGAAGGAATGAGAACTACATAAATATGCATGATCCAAAGAGTAAGAAAGATCTAATATTTCATGGTCTTAAGCCAGAATTTAGAAGGGAAGTAGTCTACAACGTATTATCTTCATATGAAGAAATAATATCATGTGTTGATAAGATAAGTAAATAATTCTTGGAGTCCTATGGCTTTGAAGGGAAGCTAGAGAAGGAAAGGATGGTAGAGATAAGGATAGATAAGGGGAAGAAGGTAAAGAAGCATTTCCCATATGTGATAACTATGGAAAGAATAACCTTGGAAAATGCGTGAAGGTAATGGGAGTATGTTATAAGTGTGGAGAAAAAGGACACCAAGTACGTGACTACAAGGGTAAGAAAAGGGTTTCAAATGTACAATGCTTCATATGCAAGGAGTTTGGACACTACACAAATCAATGTCCCAGTCATCATACTATGCCGAAAATGATGCTATTGGATAATAATCAAGTTATGATACTACCATAGATGAAGAGGAATGACTACTATTCTTATGTTGTTATTTTGGAATTATTTCATTGAAGTGTTGTATCGATGATGTACTAAAAATAAATAAGGATTGTACTGTAGTACTATTTCCTTGAGGATATGAGATTTATGGTACTAAGAAAAGTGAATCTACAGCGAGTTAAACGTTTTGGAAATTACATGGTTGAAGGAAATATAAACCTCAATATGGTCCTAATATTGAGGTACTAACTTTGGAATAAGATATGGTTGATTTGCGTAAATTATATTGGATATTATTGACTACATTGAAATTGATTAAATATTTTTATATTCCATCATTGTTGGAGTCTACATCATTTTTGGATGGATGAAGTATATCTAGTGTTCTGTAAGGAATAAGGGAGCATGAATGTGTTCAATAAGGTTTTATGGTAATTCAAGATGTTTTAGTGTTTTAAAAGAATACATGATGAAGGTATTCACATGCTATTACAGGGTAAAAGGGATCTACATTATGTTTACCTTTCATATAAATTATGGATTGTGAGTTTGGACAGAAGTATAATGGATAATTATAGTTTGAGATTATTTTTGGATTGCCATAAAAGGACAACCCGGATTTTGGGTGACAACCTGTCGCGTCCGGTAAGTCCGTGAGACTTGAACCCGCAACCAAAGGGCGAAAAGGGTGTATCAATTACCACTGGCCCACGTAATGTTCTGGATTGAATAATGTAGTATTTTTTTAATGTTTTGGTAGATGAATTAGAACTTCATTTTTTTGGAACCCTATATGAAAAGGATAAATGGAATTTTTTTAGTTCTATTATCTTATGAGTTTGTGGTAAAAATTAGTGAAAGGATGGAACTATACATGTCAAGTATATATATATATATATATATATATATTTCTTTATTCTCTTATTCTATGAAGAAATTAATTCTTAAACATTATGTAAGGGATATTAAAACTTAAAATGTGTTATCCTAATACCATATGTTTTATTAAACCGAGGGTATTTTAAATCATCATAGATTGATGAGTTTAAGGCCCTCAATTTTACACATGTTTGTGATTGATGACCTAAATCAGTATCTATAAATATTTACGTTTTTCCTCAAATTATATGTCTCTAATTTCTACCAATGTTCTCCTAATCGAGATCATAATTCGGTGGTGACCCTTTCATTTCCCTTTTCCTCTTATTAAGACTAAATTTTATTAACCTAATTTCCGATGTGGGTTTTCCCAAAAGTATTTTTTATTTTCAACCTTTTATTTTTGAAAAATAATTTCAAATTGCAAGGATGCATTTTATTTGAAGGAGGGGAGAATGTAACACCCCAAGCTTCCACGGTACTCTTCTCTTTGAATAATACAGTAGCGTGTGTTGTACGCAACTTCGAGTTCTAACACACACCACAACCAATCAAACTAGCCGTTATGAATAGTAATACTCACTTTTAGAAATTTTATACATTTTATATTTCAAAATGGACTTCATTTTTGGATTCAGAATATCAAAATTATATTTGGGTGAATTTTTGGTACTTTTCTGATAACTTTCATATTTTGATGAATTGTGAAAATTACTAAATTTTAATTAAAAACTACTTTTTTAATTGTAATAATTAATAGTGATAAATTATGAATTGGAGTGGTTTTAAATTATATTTAGAATATATTTTTACCATTTTACCCAATATTGGTCATTGGACATAATTTCTCATTTAAACCGGACATAAACAAGTGTCAATATTTTGATAGTTATTGTTTCTTAAAAACACGCTTTTTGTTTTGACAACGGGAATTAATTTTAAATTAATAAATGAAACTTATATGTTTTGAATTTAGAAAAATATACTTTATTATTGAATTCTGAATATCAAAATTATCTTAGGGTAAAGTTTTGGTATTTTTATGAAAACATTGAATTTTTGATGAATAGTGAAAAAAACACTGAGTTATAGTTTAAAACAGATTTTTTATTAAAATAATTTTTTATTTTATTTAAATTTAATTAAGGTCAAAATAGATACATAATACCTATAAGTTTAATTTAATTCATTGGAGTTGGTTTAGAATAATTTTAGATATATAAAAATTTTATTGAACTTTTCACCGTCTTTTACACAACTTCTATGAGAATTTGGAAATTCACATAAACTTAATTTTACCGCTTCTATGAGTGTAATTTCAAAAATAAAAGAGACACGGTTAATATAAAAAAGTAAAATGTGGTTCAATAAGATAAAAATAATTTTTGGTGAATAATAACTTTTTACTTTTATTTACCACAGTTAAAAGTAAATAGGGTAATTAAGGGTAAAAATAATATTAATATTACCCTAACACATGTCCTAATTTTATTGGACAAGTGTATCTCGACCCAAAATAACATTAGGAATAAAATATTTTCATTTAGGTCCACTTGGATTAGATTAGGACATTTATTATTATTTAATTCAAAGAAGAGTTAAAAGAGTTAAAATCAATGTTTAAATACTAAAACATTTCTAATATAGGGTTATACATAAGAAAAAATCGATTATAAATATTCATTAGAAAGATAAAATTATTTCCTACATAATGGTATTTTATTTATAATTTTTAGACATTAAATAATGTAATTTATTTATGACAAAATGGTGATGTAGTAATTACCTAATTAATGAAATATTAAAATAATTGATATTATAAATATCAAAATAAATGTAATTTGAATCATTTTTTGAATTAAACTAATTTTATAGGTTAATATTAAATATTAGTACTGGTTATATGATTTTTTTTCTAATTAATAATGCTCTTATGAAATTATCAAACACAAAATACCCAATAGCGTCAAAATTGACATAAAAGAGTTTTTAAAAAAATATTATATTATTAATTGATATTCTATTCCTAAAAATATAAGGTTCTGCCAAAGGGATTATATCATGATATTTGTATCATTACTTGACCACATGGGGGGTCTCTTGGATGTATATAGTAAGTTTATTAACTATATATTATAAAAATACAAAGTGACATGGTAAATGACAATCTAATTAACTAAGAGTTAAAACTAAAAGATAAGGATAATATAATGACCAAAACCTGTCTAAAATATATTGGTTGAAAGGATTTCGACCCATACCCTCCTCATACTTTTAATAATATACTTTGGATCCATTAGAAACCAAATATAAATTTATTATAAATTAATACTTTAAGTTTTTCCTAAAGAGCCCCTCCTCCCCCTTATAAAAGGAAACCACTTCTAACAAATTCCTCACACCTCTCAAGCCTTTTGGCTCGTCCAACCTCTGCCCAATTAAGCTCCCTACACACCTATAATCCTCTTATAAGACTTACCTTAGTCATAAGGCACTTCAAGAGTCCTTTTTGGTTCAAACCAAAGGGAGTTACCCAAATTAAATGTAACGATTTCTCTTAGCTACTTTTCTTTTATTTTACTTCTCCAACCCCTAATCTCTTCTTATTAATTTTTTTTGTAACAAACCCACTATCCTAAATATACTAGGATATTTTTATGAGAAGTATTTTAACTACACTTACACACACCTCCATCTAATGGCTGAAGAACATAAGGTTTCTGTGGATTGCAACCAAACGCCTCACGAATCAATGATTGTTCAATTATCTCCTACCACCTCTCATGGTGTCCATTATGATGTCACTATAATTAAATATCATATTAATTATTTTTATTTTATATATAAGTTTTTTTAATTCCATTTTATAGTATACCATTATTCATTTCATGTTGTATATATATATATATATGATAATTTCATTTGAGGAAGTGCGGACTACTGCCCCCTCAATGTGATATGACTCGTTCATACCATACATGGAACATATAAAGGAAGGTGTTAATGAACTTAATTAACAAATATAAGATATAATACTATACTGGAATAATAATATACCTATGTATCATTTGTTTTTTATTCATTTTAAAATAAAAAATTAAATGGAAGTAGCGTTCGTGCATACGTACGGACTACCGTCTCCACGAACGTGATGAGATTCATTCCACAACATATCCATTCATGTCTAATTCTCATTTGATGTTTAAAAATATTTTTAATGACTTTATATAATTCTGGATATGAATAAGATACAACCTATCCATAACAATCACGTCTTATGTAACAAAACATATAAAAGAAAACGAGTAAGTTAACACTCGAAACGACGATAATACTAAAATATTATTGACAAGGCAATATTAAAAGATCATATATGATATCTTATTTATGTATATGATTCTTGTATAATTTAATAAGAAGGATTTATCTATTATACAGGAGTTTAACCGACCCTCAACCAAGGAAATGTACAAGGTAAGAGGTTTTCATCTTACTCCTTATTCCAGTGAGAATCATGCCATATTGCCACTATTACCTTTTCTGTGGTCTATGTACTACCTGTAATTGTATTCTTTGTGTAATACACTTTAATTTATGTTTATTTACATATTCATTGTATGCTACCTCTTTCATGGGGTGTATGTTTTGTAAATTACCAAATTGGTAATGGTTAATTCTTCAATCTCATTATTATCCGAGATTGTTTATGTGTGAGTATTTACTGGGACATTTTTATCATCCATGTCCATTTTTCAAAAAAATGATTTCAAAATGAATTTTTTAAGGATTTTTGAAAGGCACTCTTTATTAAGTTCAGAATTTTAAATGTTTTAAAGATTTATCTTACTAAATATTTTTAATGAATGTCCATATTTTCAAAATGATTTTAGGAATTTATTTATATGGACATGAATGTTTTGAAATGATAATTCTTTTCAAAAGTTTCAAAGTGTTATGGGACTCTTTTATTCAAAAATCTATTTTAAATGGCTTCTTGAGAGATATTGTAACTTTTACATATTTTCAAGAAAAAGGTGGATATTTCTCTCAATAGTTTGATGATTATTTTAATCTATGTCAATATCCTTCATTATTCTTGATTGAGGTTAATCTGATACAATACAATCTCTTATATTGCATTGAATGAGTTATGTTTGACTTTGGATATGCTATTTTTAGACCATTCATGGTTTGGGGTTAACGTATTGACATTTCGTATGATATTTTTAATATTAATGTTTATGTTATGTTTCAAACTTTTCATATGAGAAATGCATTTCACTTAATAAGTGATGGGTGGAGCCCGTTATAGGTTCTCGATGCATGGGTAGGTCTCATGAGACAAACTAGTGTCTTGGCACGAGGCCTTGATAAAATCTTATTTGTAGTCTTTGAATGAGGCCTTGACTACGTGGTTATGATAGACTGAAATTATGCATTACATCATTATGAAAGTAGTTATTGATATTGCATGTGATTATTCGACTAGTAGAATATCCATGTGAATAAGTAAATGACATTATTTCATTTTATTTTTTCCATATTATGCTGAATTTCAATTTTAAAAGGCTTTTGTTTTAGTTATACATTGACTTAAATGTTTATGCTTATTTATGAAAGTTTACACTATATTTTTATCTTTAGTGAGCATCTGAGCACACCCCTTTCTATGTTTTATTTTTCCAGGATTCCAAGAAGTGTATTGTGATTGATATTCAGGGTTAGGCCAAGAGAATAATGACATTCATAAAGGATTATTTATGTTGTTTTGTATGATATAAAGTGTAATGTAACATTCATGTATGTAATATATTTTCCAAGATTTCTAAAACTATCGGTCTTTCAGGAATTGATTCCTTGTAATCAAGAAAATGTATTAAAATAATGCACCAACTCTGGGTAACTAGGGTCGGGGCGTTACAAGATTCCGCATGATTGACATGGGATGCCTTGGGTTCCATTCCTAATATCCTTCCATGAGAATCCTTCATATGATGAAGAAAACAGGTGACCAATGTTCCCAGCATATGAACATTCTAGAAATTCCCAACAAGACTAATCAGCTGGTTGAAGGTTGCTACCCCAATAAGGCCAATTGGAATGTACATAAAGATGTACAGTAATTAATTAACATCCAAAAAGATATGGAATCCAGAATGAGTTCAATGAACATGAATTAACTTTATGAGGGAGAACCAGACTAGGTGATGAGTTACTAGGAGGAATCCATGAATAGATGAACTAATATACCATCATCCCATATGGAAAGTGGGAATATAGGGTAACAATTCATGCCAGTACACATTCACAAGTAAATAACAAACTTGGTGAAAGATTCAAAAACTGAAATGGTGAACCCTGCATGAAACTCTTCTCCTCAAACAAAGAGACTAGTAGTGTTTGAAGCATCAACATATTACCAAATCAATAGATCTATCTATCCTATGATACTACCCACTATGAAAATTGTGGGACTGAAATGGGAATCACCAAAAAATGGAGTATTAAAGGTTAGGAAATCCCAGTCTGTGAAATTTTCTGTGCGAATCATTCTCTACCTCAAAATACAAGATTATGCTGGGGAATTTTACATTAATTTTCATACATATATAATAATTATTGAATCCACGTACTTTGAAGGACCACAACCATAGGGAATCAAACTCCCAATTCCCACATATTTATGGGAATGAAAAATTGAAATGTGGTAATACCACACGACTCTACCTATGCCAGAACCTCAGCCGTGTCTACGGCTGCCGAGTGCTGACACCTCATATCAACCTCGAAAATCATTTTGATTTGGCTGATAGACACACTCTCAAATTAGTATAAGTTGGATGGGGTCATTCCAATGACATACATGTATTTCCATGACATGTAGGATTCTATACATCATTGACATCACATCCCCTAAGGGATGAATGGGGAGAAACCCATCCTCATTCAAATAGTGAATCGCAATGGGAGCCTCTACCCGTAGCGATCCCATGAATTGATCCCCTACACATAGGATGTGTGGATATACAGATTCACCCTAACTATGACTACCTCCTAGGAGCCACCATGGAGGGCTCACAATAGGACCCATCCGTTACAAAAATGACCAGCTCCTTTGGCCATAGAACAAGTGGACTATACACCTTATCCACCAGCCCTAGTTTGAATCACATGACATCGACATCAGGCATAATCTCAAGATAATATCCATAATGGGGCATCATATACTACAACTCTAGTGGTCCCTTCCACCACCAACACATTCCAATAGATCCCTACATTAGATAAGAAGTGACCCATCATTGCTCGGATTGGAGTGAGGCCTCAACCACCCCTCACGTTGGCTGGGATGACTTTTTCAATTGTTGGCTTCACTCAAAGTCATTATAGGACGACCTGTGATGATGAGTTTTAGTGATGATATCCTCCCCACACTATATAAAACCCAAGGAGAGGTCACCCCTACTCTGAAAATTAGGACAAAGTTTCTACACATGCCAATCCCATCTCAAGTAGAGGTACTACCCACTCTAACATCAATCAAATAAGAGGTCCTCCCATATTCATAAAAAATCAACATGGAGGTCCTCCCCATTATCTTATTGATTAGAGTGGAGGTCGTCCCCACATAATCCCTAGTCATTATGGAGGTCCTCCCTGTACTTATGAACCCAATCATGGAGGTCCTCCCCATGTCAGATCCAACCATATTGAAGGTCCTCCCCACTCCTTTATAAGTCAATATGAAGGTCCTCCACATTTAACCATTATCCAAAGTGGAGGTCATCCCCATTCATTCATAAGAAAGTATAGAGGTCTTCACCAAATTCCTTCTTCTCAACATGGAGCACCTCACTATTCCCATTTGTATTAGTGTTAAAGTCCTACTCACACTTACACTCTAAAAAATGTAGGTCCTCTCAATACCATTACTAACGGTCATCATGGATGTTGTCCCCATGTTCCCACCATCCAAAAAAGGTCCTCCTGGCTTTATCAACAACCATAGTGGAGGTCCTCCTCACCCCATCACTAGACAACACATAGGTCCTCCCTACTCTGAAAAAACTGATATAAAGGCCCTCCTAATATCCAAACTAATTATAGTGAAGATCCTCCCCACTCTACAATCTATCAATATAGAGTTCCTCCCAGTACCAAAGAAATAACCTTCCCTGAAGAAGCATCCCTGGGTAGATGGGTGAATCGTCGCTACCAATGGTAAAATCATGGGAAGCAGCAAGCCATTTTTATCCCTATAAAACACTCAGATTGTAATGTGTTATGCAACTCAATAATAGATCCTTCTCCTTATTCGTTAGCATTATAGTCTGGGGTAGGTGATTGATATGTGCTTTTTCATCTCAAAAGTTTTGATACATAGAATCCATAAATCATTCTATAGGTATATATAGGTGGAGGAAGTATTGGCTCCCTTATATGAGCTAATGGAGCAACCATATTCATTATCATTTGTGTCACACTCTATGAATAGCTAAGATCATTGGGATCTATTCTGGTCGAAATAGGCTATTTCATAAAGTGATATACCAGAAGATCCACCAACTAGCACTGCCACCCTTGCATATGAGGAAGCGGTAGATCGACCATCCTATTTGGATGTAATTATGTTGATCGTACCATCCTCAAGAGACAACCCTGCATGAAGAAAATAGATGAATCATGGAATGGATCCTCTACCATCCAACTAGCCAACGCCCCAGTCTATGTTAGAGCTACTACTCATCTCTTAGCTAGAACTAATTGGAACTTGGTCCAACCAAGACCAGGGACCGAGTTTTGATTAAGAATTCATATGAGAGACTTCAGCTATTGATCATTTATAAATGGTATTTTGGTAGAATGCAACTTAAATATTTGTTTTCATAGAGTCCCTCACTAAGGGTCAGGCTGTGTGCTTCTACAAAACCATTTGGAAATTGATCCAATGCCTCTATGATCATTAGTTGGTCTACCCTAGTTATCATTATCACATCGAAGACACAGATCAGTAGTTAAAAAATGGTTGATTTAGAAATAATAGTAGTGGCATGGCACCTTTCATCACCCGGATTCCACCAGACCCTCCAATATAAATGATTCAATAAACCCATAGTTCTCTATAGAATTTTGTAAGAGGAATTCCCACATTTGTTGAATAGGGGATGGGGATAGTATGTGGTGCTTCACTTCGGACCTATCCTATGAAATCCTATGTTACCTATTGATATTTCGGATTTTCCTTGGGGTATAGTAATGATGAACATAATTATTTTTGAGTTGCGCAAACATAGGGACTTTGATGAAGGGTCTGACAAGGAAAACCCACCCCCTGGGGCAACACAATACATGGTATACCCACAAACCTGTGTCCTCACTTGCCCACAATGGCAGGTATGTGGCCTTGAAGGTCCCTCACATCATTTTTCGCTAGTTGGAACATCAAAAAGAGAAAGGGACCTCATGATCCATATAATTCATCTCATATTACTCAAAACACAATGGATAATTTTGTGATTTCCACCTTGCTTTAGTAGGCCATAGATTAGAAAAGGATCATCAATGAGAACATTTCTAACTAGAACCCAAATTATGGAACTCCTCTATGAATACTATTTCTCCTAAACTGAGGCAACAATAAGTCCTCCTCAGCCAATTTTTCCTACAATAGTTTTGTAATCCCACATATCCTGATAGATAAGAAGTGGTGGTATATAGAAATAAACAAAGATAAAAGTTACCATATCCACCGGAGAAGCATGATAATATTTCATGGGACTCAGATTGAGTCACTCCATGAGCCGCCAAACCTACTTACAATGTTGATGAGCCTATAAATGAATTTGTGTTTAGGAATACCTTTCAAGATAGAGATCCACGACAAGATGATTTTATTGCTACTGTCACCACTCACCTCAATTCTTTGGAGACACAAAAGGTGGAAATCCCACCTGACGACATGCCTAATCTGACATGGTTGGACGATATGAGACCACCACCATATTTATATAACCCTATATTTTCCCCATCGAATTTATGGGTTCCTCATTGTAGAAATTTCCCAACTTCATATCAAGGTGTGGGCCTATGTTGGGAACTCTTGAGTATAAGGAGTCCACCAACCATTGATGTTTCATTCAGATAATGTAAGGTTCTGTGTTCATTTGGTACAACCAGTTACCCATTGGGAATATTACTTGTTTGGATGATATCGATAGGATATTTCTACAACACATTAGCACCACCACAATAAGAAAAGAATCACAAAACTCTTCCATTACTTGAAAAATCCAATTGATCATGTCTCAAACATTATCACTTGATGGAGAGGCCTCATGTATTCCCTTGATATGGTGCTTAACCAAGATAAGGTTCGGGTGATGTGAATGGGGAATGATAATGTTGAACTGTTCCATACCCTCATTACTCAGAACATCCTATGTGGGTTCCCGAATTTCTTTGACAAGGACCAATTCATGGAGGAATCCTTGTAATAGGATAAAAATGTGTGTCCATTTCCTCCTACAACACCCATGAGAAGATCTAGAAAAGAAGATACCATCATCGCCATACAGGTAGAGGCCCTTTAACCACTAGAACTATTGGGCCCTTTTCTAGTAGGGCCTCACCAAGTGAAGCCTTGTTAAGTACAATAGCCCACCTAGTGCATCCTCACCTAGCACAGAATTGGAAGGCACCACATCACTACACATATTTGTATTGGCTAGAGAATGTGGCTCCAAGACCCATAAATCACTATCACAAGAATTAGGATCCCATAGTACCTTCCTAGACAAGAGGAACCATAAGTATTATTGTAAGGCTACCTAGGTTCCTTGTTATTTATTTAGTGCCATATAATTGGTGATTCTGAACATGCTGGAGTGCATGAATCCCTTTGAAGCTGAGCAGTTTGATTACCCCAAAAATTTCCCTTAGCACGAGATCCTTGAACATACCATCAAAAAATTATATGTATTCATGGATTGGATCTAGTAAAAAGTGGATAATAGTTTTCTGAAATAGGGAAATGTTTCAAAATAGGAGGCACATGTCTCCACTGAGCTTGATAGTGATAATGATGGTTTTGGTGAATTGTCACAAGATTCCATCCATATGAATCATAAGTATGTAAACTAGTTGGGTTTTAGGGAAATTTCTCACATCCAGGTAATCATCTATACCCACTTCGGCTAGATTGACCTCCTAAAGATGACACACCTTACCTTTCTGATGGTTTTTCATCCATATCATAACATTAAAATCATCAAGAGAGTAACCACCCATGACACAAGGGAAAGTACTGTCCCCCATTGGTGCTGAAGCTGTCCCATACACTAAGTGACGTCATTCCTCTAGAGTTGGGAATCATTCCTAGGATCTTCCCAACAATGGAAAAACCCTCTTATGATGAGAATGAGTATGAATATATGAATATATTTTAGTTGGTAGATCCATTCATGGTCTATGATGATGAGAAATACCTTGTAGATCCCTTGAGTGCCTCCGGTTGATGCCATCAATGATGAATTTGAGGACAGGAAAACCTCATAAATTCTAATGCCAGTGCTTCAAGACAAGCCTTGTATGCTACTAAAAACCAGAAAATAGATGTTTCACAAAGCTCAGTAGGCATAGTCCACCCAATCTGTTCTATCTCACACTCCAACATAGTTTACTATTCTAACTGACTAGGAAGAACAACTACAACCATATCATGATCAGCCACATCCAAATAAAGGCCGGCCTTAACCACCCAACAATAAATTGATATTTGTTTTTTTGTGTCTTTTTTTATTATAATTTGAACATTAAATTCACATGATAGAATCTATTGGTTCATCCATAATTCCCATCATTCCACGTTCCAGAGCATGACCCCCTGTAGGAAGAAAATTGTATCTAGAATAAAATTATGATACACTGAAGCACCTCGCCATCAAAACTTCAAGGATATAGAACATCAATTACCTATGCCTATTAGAAGAGATTCACAAGGCTCTCATAGAAGCCTTTAAAAGACCCTTCTAGTTTGAATTAGAGGTAGTGACTAGAGATACCTTCTTATACAATGAGGTTGAGCAAGAGGAATTCCATGTGATCATCCTGTTCTCGAGAGAGGATAATGGAGCCCTCATATAGGGGTACATTTTCCCACTTTACATCACATGCTAGTCCAATGGAATGTAAATATTCTGCTACCTGGTGGACATAGGTTCTAGAATCATTCTCATCTAGACCCAGATGCTCTATAATTTGGGGGCCACTAAGGAAAAAATGACTCATTATGACCTAATATTTCTGGGTTTTCATAGGGTCAAAGAGGGTCTGTGTGGAATAATCTATTTGAAGACCATGTTCGGTGGCTTAGTAGTAAGTGATAATTTCGTGGTTTTATTACATAGTATCACTTAAAATGCATTGATGAGTATGAACTAACTTCATTTTCATGATTTGGTTCCCTCCACATATCATAAATTACTCAAGTACTCCCCTAACATTTGATTAGTCTTTCATCTGAGTGATGCATCTCCCTTCACATCCTGTGAAGCTATCTATCTTGATGTTTTCTATTACTAGAATAAGGGAAAGTAGGATCAGAGGTACAAGGCTGAACACACCACCACTATAGCCAATACATGGATAGAATTGATGACATTTTCATTATCTCAATTCACCAGTTGGTATCTATGGCTCTTGACTTAGGAAGCTACTTCAATGTTTCTCATAGGAAGGGGTGGTTGTTTCCCTGTGTACAAGGAATGCTGAATGATTACCTCCTACTCTTACACAAGACAAGCTTGGGTAATTATAGAACCTCCTAACCCTATGATGTATCAAGATGTTCGCCCAATGTACACCATTTCAGGACATATCCATATGTTCTATAAAGGTGGGTTGAATCATTAGAAGATGACTTGAAATCATTACGTTGACATCAAGCACGGACACCGCCATAGAATTACTAGTGGAATTGGATTGAAAGCTTCTGTCTCCATGAATTCAATAGAGTATATGTACCTTATTGAGTATTCCACATCTTCCCAAGTAAGCCCACTACTCTCCCAAAACTAGATAGACCAGATGAACTATCTCCTCCCACTGATTCCCTTTCCTCAAACGATAAGTGAATTTGGAAGTCATTCCTACCACATTTGAAGAGGGAATATATATCACTATCGATTATCTGGTATAGTTGAACCATGATATTGAAGATAACCCAATCCCAACATTAATCAGTGCAGGCATGACTCTGGAAGAAAAAATAATAACATGCAGCTTTCCTAAAGTAGCACCATGATATAATTTCCTAGAGTAATGGTTAGATGCTTGGAGTAGACCCTTAGGTAGTCGCATACCATCTTGGACTTCCAATGAGTCTTCACAGGTTTAAGCAATATACTTGGAAAATGAACCCCTATAATGGTGCTAAGGTTGAGTGGAGGTTGATAATCTTATCAAAGATAACTTTTTAAAGGAAGTTTAGTTTCCTAAGTTGCTCGTAGAAATTGTTCCATTTAGGGAGAAGAATGGAAATATCAGAGTCTGTATCAACTTCTAAGACCTCAACCACCATTATCTAAAGGATGATTTTCCCCTTCCTATGATAGAGATATTGATTTATACCACTATTGGGTTCTAATCCATTTACATCACATATGGATACAATAAATATAATTAGATATGAATGACCATAAAATATGATGAGTCTACCAACTTCAATGCACCACAAGGTACCTTTTTATATCAAGTAATTACCCTCAACATGAAGAATTTAGGATCCCCCTATAAATAGGATATGCCCCAATTATTTTAACATATCCTTAGGATTCTAGTGGAATGATATATGGGAAACATGGTTGTTGAATCCTATCAGATTTAGGACCATATCTTAAATCTTAAGAAATTTTTCATCTTCCTCCATTTTTAGAAGATGAAGATGAATCCCTTTATGTATGTTAGGGGTTACCTTTAGAAAGTTTATAGGAATCTTCGTCAGATATATAAGCATTCAGATTATCATATAGAATATTGAAGCCATCATCTAGATGCCTCCCCTAAGAAACCATAGGTAGCTCTGGGGTATTCAAGGACACATGGCCTACATACATAAATTCAACATTAATTTGGATGGAATGTTTAAACCCTTTTCAAGGCTCATGAAGAGAGGTACCACCTACCAATGGGAATAAGATTTCCATGAAAAATATGAGTAAATAAATCATTATCTTCTATAACCGATAGTTTTGATGCCAACTATCTTAGGGAAGCATCCAACCCTTTATGTGACTACCTTGAAATAGTCCCCCAATGCACTTTTCTATCAGAAAAACTGTAATGGAAGAGAGAAAAATTTATAATATCTCAAATGCATTGTCCTCTACATAGAGGCCAGATACTCTCCAACCAAAAAGAGTGCTCTGGTTTTCACCATGTAGATGTTGATACATTTTCAGCAACATCATGAGATAGAGATGGTGTCCTAAGTAAACCCACTGATGTAAATCCAAAATCAATCAATGTTGATAGTAAGGTTGGCTCACGGGTAAGTGATCCTCAATCATTTCAACATCATATTTTTCCAACATAAATCCATCAAGGGATAGGAGTTGGTACATTTTATGGCCTCCCATTCGAATCCTGAAGTGATCCATCTAGATGTTGATTTTCCAAACGAGCCTATCTTCTCACCGGATCCGGACATGCCATGTTGAAATATAATTTTTGATAGTGCCTCCGAGATCCCAACTGGTATAAGTCTCACTGATCCAAAGATCGATATAGTTGGTCTAGGGACCATATTTATCACCTCGACACAGGCTGCCCCCATTCTCATTCCAGATGTCAGAAGGCAATAACAATAACGAGTTATAGTATCGAGTTCTCATTATTGGTCTCAAGATGTAACTCAAGATTTATGTCACCCATTTTCATGTGAAGGTATAATCCATGTTATTCATCAAATAGATCAACAATGACGATATAATTAAGAAGCAAAAGCTCTTTCCCTTGCTGAAGTTCCCTCTATAGTTGATTTCCATGTTCCCTTATCATGAAAAAGTTACTCATGTACCTCAGTTGTAGAATGTTTTTTTCTGACTCCCTAGCTAGTATAGCCACATATCATTTAGATATTTATGGGGATAACATGTTCAATTAGGCGGCACATCATAGGGTCATCTATCTCATCATCTCCGATGACGACGACAGTCAACAGGTAAATAATTGACTATCAGTTCTTTTACATCAGGACTAATGGATCTCTCCATAGAAGAAGAAACATTTGATTAGAAAACTTCTTTTTTAGAGTATCTCCATGAATAACTATCCCATTGGTAGAGCTAAAAGTTTGAAAATTCATTACTGTATAGCATAGTTAACCCACTAGAGTGGGCCTAACTTTGAGAAAAATATCTAAAGCATTTGTTTTATAGAATTATCCTCTATTGTATACTAGGATATAAGATTCCATAGGTTATGAAGGAAGTCTATTCTTGGTCTTCAAGGGATCATCAAGTGGGTTTGAGGCTCTCCCACCAGATTCAAAGGTTGGGATACTTATGTCCATCCATGCTCCAAGACTACATTGAGTTCTCCATGAGGTTCCATGCATGTCTAGTTTATGCAAACATTTTTCACCAATCTCTGAAGCCACTATATACCACCAATTATTATTGTCCCTTTATAGTATTGGGACTTGATGTCGTGGGACCATAACTGCTAGCAATTGCTTTCCAATGTATGTTTATTTTTACCACGATGGATTTTTTCTCCAAATAGGATGAGTAGGTTTCTTTTAAGGAAGTCAACACCTGATTTGTTATTGAATTCATGAGATCCCACATCTTACCCCAATTTGGAGTTCCTCACCCTAACCTCACTAATAATGTTTCCAACTAATGGTCTGCTAATATGAACAAATTATATTCCATGTAAAAGATCATGTAAAACCATACTCCCAAATATCATGTGAATGAAAATGGAGAAATCGATGCATTCAACAAATCTCTCTCCGATAATTGATAGAAGATAGTGGGATAGAATTAGATGAGTTGGTCGGACAAGCTTCCCTATTCCCCATGATCCTATCATATTACTACTCATAATTCCAAAAATATGACTCTATATTCTAAAGGTATTCCTACCCATTTAAATGTAGTTACCATCACCTAGAACAATTTTCTATGACCAGAAGATGCAAGAAAAAAGGATATAATTCCTTCTAGAAGAGTTATATCCTTTGAAGTGAATAGTGTCCAGACCCTGCATAATCTAGAATGGAATTAGAATAAGATTGAAAGTGTGTTCAGCAAGAAGGTTTTCCTCCTATCCTTCCTACAAGTTGCAATGATAATTTCCCTTAAACACTAATGATTTCTAGTATGAAGCCACCAATGATTGAGCCCAAGTGGGAAGGACTTTACATCATTCAAAATGTCTATCCCAATGGTGCATACTATTTGATCACTATAGATAGAGAGCGCATTATTACACTAACCAAAGCCATGTTTCTCAAACAAACCAACACATAAGGAAATTACATCCTATTTTCATTATGTTAAACTATGTAATAACCAATTTCCTAACTATTTTATGATAAAATTCATAGTGACAATGTCCTTGTTTCATGACATTAAACTCCCACTACTAGAAATCTAGGTATTTGCGATGGGTTATTTGTTACGGGATCCCTTCGCAAATATTTTTTTTATGATGGGGTCCCATCGCAAATAGCCTGTGGCAGAAAACAGCATCACAAAAAATATTATTTGTGACGGGCCCGTTGCAAATATTTTTCTGAGATGGGCTACTTCACCATTGCGAATAAGTCTCCGATTATATACTTTATATATATATATATATATATATATATACTTTTTTGGGATGGGCCCATGGGCCCGTCACAAATACTTAAAAAAAATTATTTAGATTATTTGTGACGAGCCCATCACAAATACTTTTTGCAACGTGCCCCTAATCCCGTCGCAAATACTTTTTATAAAAATGATTTAGACTATTTGTGACGGGAACCCGTCGCAACAGATCCCATAACAAATAATAAACAAATTTTAAAAAAATAAATTAAATTAAATTATGACTATTTAAAAATTAATTTTAATATTATTAAAATAATTAAAACAGTAATATATTAAAATTCTCAATATTCACAAAAAAATATTAAAAAATCATAAAATATTACTTTTGTCATTATTATTAGTAAAATAAACAAACATTAAAAAATATATTAATGAAAAAATATATTAAATCAAATTATGATTAATGAAACAATAATATTAATATTTTTAAAATAATAAAAAAATAAAAATTATAAAAATTATTAATAATCTCAATATTCACAAAAAAATCATAAAATATGAAAAATTAAATTATCTAATATTTGCACCAATATAAAAGAATGAAACTGTAAATAGTTCATATTACAATAAATGATAAATTCAAATGTTTTTAATATAAAAAAATCACTACTGGGGGGGTTGCCATCTGGAGGAGGTGAAGGAGCTGAAGGAGATGGTGGAGGAAACTCCATCCTCAATCTTTGAGTTAGACGGCGCATGTACTCCATCTTCTCCTGATGCAGCTGCTGCCATTGAAGCATCTCCTCCTCATGATGTTGTTTCTGATACAGCTACTGTTGTCGCATCTCTTCTTGCTACTTCTACAAAATCTATATAAGGTCATTCCGAGCTCGTAACTGCTCCTGATTTGTGAGGTAGAAGATGATGCATCTCCATGAGCTCCTCTCGAGCTGGACGCCGACATCGCAGCAGTACCATAATATGTACCAGGAGTCACATGAGAGCTGATACCAACTACTCGGCCCTTCTCAAAGCCACACTGAGTCACCTGCATCCATGCCACCTCGTCAAAATGGTGTGCACTAGTCTGATCAGTCGCCTTATCATGACCCTCAGCCTGTGTCTGAGAGGTTTCAACCTCATATGACTCATTCAATTCCAATTTGAAATTAAAATTGTGAAAATATTATAAGCAGTTAATTGTAAAACGAAAAAAATAATATTAACCACAATCTGACGCTGGCGATCACCTCTAATCTCTCCAGTGGTTAGATCACTATACATCCTCCGATAAACTTCAAACTTCGTAATATCGAGATGCTCGACTGCCTATAGAAATTTAAAATAAAATGTTTATATTTAATGTTATATAATATTTTTTAAAATATACTTACCAGAAGCTCCCTATGAGTACTGAATATACGACTACTAGCATGATGCATCACCTCATGTCTCCCCCAGTTCTACCGACCCAATGAAGACCTCCTCTGAAATCCACCACCCAACTAGTCTGCACATAATCCATCTCAAACCTGAGCTGAAATGTACTCTGGTTGGGGGGCTCTACACGAATCATCAAATAATGTCACTCCTTCTTTCTCAATGGCCATCTTTCTCAAATTGGGCAAAAACTGATGCAAATGCTCACTCATAGACACCTCCCATGTTGCATGGATAGTGTCACACATGATATCATCGATGAGATATCATAAACCCTACAAATAATTTATAATATCAAGTTATTAATAAAATTAATTTCAAAATAAATATTATTTATTTACGTACCAGTCAATGATTACACATGGCGAGCTGCACATCAACGAGAATCTATTCCCATGTGATCTATGGCTGAGAAAAATAATTGCGCAAGATAGCGCTCCCCTGTTCAACTGATACAAGCGCAAAACTGTGAAAAAAGAATAAATAATCAAACAATTAGTATATTTATAAATTAATTAATGAAAAAAATAACTAAAATATACAGGTTATCATACCTCCATATGCATGGATCGAAGCCAAGACATGGACATCGCTCGGGGATAGGGTCAGGAATCATCCATTGCGCAAGACCGCACCCCCTCTGCGTACCTCTGGAACCACCAGTTGGATGAGGGACAGATGATCCCACATCCCCCTCATCCAAAGGTAGATTAGCCTCCTGAAACTCGCGAAATATATCAGGATCCATTTGAAACACAAAAAGATATTTTTCATCAGATAGTTGAAAATAACTATTATATATAGATATAAATTTGTTATGATCATAACCAGTATTTAATTATTTCAATGTTCACCTTCATCATCATCTTCATATCCAACGATGTTAATGTCTTTATATTCCTCCTCGTCAAAATAAATATCGATATGAGTTTCACTTTCACCATCCATTGTCATTTCAAATTCATTTGTAACATCAATATCATCTTCATCACTATCGACCCATAATTGTGGGGTGTCATTATCGATATTCTCGTTTCGTTGTAAAAATGATGGATTTTGAGTAGTCTCTTAAAAAATTTCAATTCCTTCAACTTGAGCATAACCACATTCAGTTTGAGTAAATTGATTTTAACAAGATTTTGTTTTTATTATGATCCACCAATCACTCGGGTCTCTTGAAGTAGCAAAGTACTTTGCATAATAAATTTGATGTGCCTATTGAGCCATTAAAAATAGGTTATTTACTACAAGAAAACTTTTATATTTAATATCAACGATTACATGAGTCAGATGAACACGCAAGCCTCTCTCAGTATCCAACCACCAACATTTAAACATCGTTATGTAATTATGTCCAAGATAACATAGCTCAATAATTTCATCTAGAATGCTGTAAAAGTCAACTTATGTTTCTCTATGATGCGATCCTCTCCAAAAAACTCCACTATTCATTGTTTTTTTGAATCCCCATATGCACATGTATGAAATCAAAAACCATTCACCACATATTCATTATAGGATTTGACCATTTTGGATGGTGGGTTACTCAATATACACAGTCGCTTATCAATTTTATCAGCATGTTGAGACACCTGAAATTTTTTAAAACAATTATGAATATAATAAATAGTAAACTGAATTGATATTAAGCCATCAATAATTTATATTACCAGTTTTTGAAACCATTGAGAATTTTTTTTGTCTGTATTCTTCAAGAGTAGCTACTGTAATTTGTTGAATTTTTTTCTTCATTTGATTATCATATAACCTACAAATAAAATTAGTTTACATACTGTAATAGAAATTATAAAATAACTGATAGAATCACTAACAATAAATATGCTGTCATTTATTCATAGTTGAGAAGAACATATGTATGAGCTTTGTGATGTTCATCGTCTAAAATCCATCATTCATGAAATCCACCGAATCCAAGATTTGGCTAATTAAAAACTGATAATTGATCTTCCATTTCACCATTAACATTTCCCTCATTTCGTCCCATGTGGTTATGTTTTGAGGGTTATTTAGATTCAATGTAGTGAGAGCAGAAAAAAGCAATTTCCTCTTGAAAATTTGCTTCAGCAATTGATCCTTCAACTGATGCTTTGTTGCATACTTTTTTCTTCAATTTTTACATGTATCTCTCAAATGGGATCATCCATTGAAACTACACTAGACCTCCACATTTAGCTTCATGTGGAAAATGTAATATCATATGTTCTATTGAGTCAAAGAAAGCATGTAGAAAGATTTTTTTCCAGTTTACATATATCTACAACAACATCTTCTTCTAGTTGGCTTAGTGCATCATAGTCTGTTGTTGCAGCACAAATGTCTCGAAAAAATATGATATGTCTGTTATCGAATCTCAAATCATAGAATTCAACAAACCTCTTAATCCAATCGGCATAACTCTTTCCATTATAACATGACAGTCATGACTTTAAATCCAGTAATATGACCATTCATAACACAAATTCCCAAATAGGAAGCATAGCCATCTGAAAGTATCAAATCTACAATCCACAGACAAAATAATAAGCGAATATCTTTGGATAATGTATAAGATGCTTTTGGATTCATTATCATTTGTGATCTGATATTTTCAAATTGTTCAAGTTTTGGGTGCCTGCAAATTTTGGAAAGATCTAATCGTGCTTTTATAGTATCTTTGGTTTTACATGGTTTATCCAAAACTGTATAAAATAAATTATCAAAACAGTTCTTCTCAATATGCATGACATCCAACATGTGGCAGACCAACAAATCAGACTAATATGGTTGATCCCAAAAAATGCTTCGTTTGATCGAATTATGTTCTTTCCCAAAGCCATGAATTTTCTGTTGGTTTACCATTGGCCCAAATGTAATGGGAGGTAATGAAAATACAAAAATTTTTAACTATGTACCTGAGATCATTTTTGGAGGTTCATCCCTTTCAATTGTCCCTTTTCAGAAATAAGATTTTTCCCTTCGAAAAGGATGATCGGTTGGAAGAAATCTGCGATGACAGTCAAAATAGAAAGGTTTTTTCCACTGACGACATAAAAGCTTTGTTGTCTTTCATATAGCAAGGACATGATTTCAGACCGAGTTTACTCCAGCCAAATAACATTCCATATGCCGGAAAGTCACTAATCATCCACATCAATGCAGTTTTTAATGTCAAATTTTGTTTCACAGCAACATCATATATACTAACACCATTACTCCACAATGCATTTAACTCATCAGTCAATGTTTTCAAATAAACATCAACATTATTTTTCAGATGTCTTGGGATTAATAAGGTCAAAAATATATATGGATCCTTTATCAACATCCATGGAGGTTGATTGTATGGAGTTATAAAGATAGGCCAACATGAATACAGACTACCATAAGAACCAAATATACAGAAACCATCAGTAGAAAGACCCAATCACACTTTTCGGGATTCTAAAAAAAAGATGGATGCAAGTGATCAAAATGCTTCCATGAATCACCATCAGATGGATGATTCAATATTTTACCAGTTGAAATATTGGTTTTGTGCCATGACATCATTGACATTGTGTTATGGGAAATAAATAAACGTTGCATCCTGGGTGTAAGGGGGAAATATCTCAACTTTTTTACAGGAATCGATCCAGACTTCCCTGGATGAGCTTCTTTATACCTTGATTTTCCACATGTGGGACAACTATCCAATGACTCATTTTCACCAGAAAATAAGATGAAATCATTTTCACATGCCTGAATCTTCCGATAACTAAGGCCCAGATTACAAACCAGCCTCTTGCTCTCATAATAATTTACAGGCAACACATTTCCTTCAAGTAACTTTGTTTTAACCAAAGAAAATATCTGATCAAAAAAGTTGGTTGACATTTCATTATCTAATTTAATAGAAATAAATTTTTCAACCGCTTTTAATTTTCGTATCTTGAAACCAGGATATAATGCATCCTCAATAGACCTCAACAAATTATAAAATTCAGATGGTGCCAACTCAGGAGTAAAATCGATATCATTGTGAGTTTCAGTTAGTTGAAGAGATGGACCTACAACATCATGTACTAAATGTTGGAACCATGATGGATCTGGAATCAAGTTATTAGTATCTTCTCTGAAACTGAGTTCACCGTGTTGATACCAAAAAACATAATTTGGTTGAAAACGAAACCACAAGAGATGTCCCCCCAACCTTGTCAAATGTGTCAAATGTTCTCAGAGCACATTTTTTATAAGGACACTTAATTGTGCCTTCTGAAACATATTCTAGTTTTGATGATGAAAATGCTAAGAATGATTCAGCACCCTCAATATATACAGGATTTAAACCAGATCCATTTTGATTTCTACAATGATTTATCTAAGCATGATCATCTAATAATGATTGATTTCGACTTCCTTATTCTATATTTTTCTAAAAAATATAAAATCATCACTGTTTTTGAATAATTTGAAATTATAAAAACACTATCTGAAAAAAATATAACTAATTACTACTACTTCTTAATAATTACCATTAATTAAGGTAGACACAATTTCTAGTGGATTAACAACTACTCTTTTGTCCGACAGCTCATTTACTTGCATCTTTCTCACACTGAAATCACAATGAAGAATCTGGTCGGAGGTATGAATATTCATATCATATGCACAAGAATGAATATGTGTACCTCTAACCAGATTCATCATTCTAATTTTAGTGTGAGAATGATGCAAGTAAATGAGTCGTCAGATAAAAGAGCCCCCTTTTCGTCGATGAATCGTCTTCTTCCAACTATCACCACATGAAAACATTATAAAAAATGTGATCCTATGAATGCATATCCAATCTCATGTATACGATATTGAATATGCCTATGTAGCAGCACATTTTTCATTATATTTTGAGTTAGTTAGAATTGAAAGGAGAAAAGTCATCGAGCAAAAGGAGTGCCATCAATCAACTGGAAATTGGGCCATGTTCTTAAAATTTATTAAAATTTATTAAAATTTCATTCTAACTATTCCTAACTAATTATTAATATTTATTAATAATTATTCCTATTTATTAATAATTATTCCTATTTATTACTAAGTATTCCTATTTATTACTAACTATTCCTATTTATTACTAACAATTTCTATTTATTACTAACTATTCCTATTTATTACTAACTATTACTATTTATTACTAACTATTACTATTTGTTACTAACTATTACTATTTATTACTAACTATTACTATTTATTACTAACTATTACTATTTATTACTAATTATTACGAATTGCTACTAATTATTAGTAATTATTCCTAATTATTACTAATTATTCCTATTTTTTTCTCATTATTTCTAATTATTCATAATTATTTCTAATTATACCTAATTATTAGTATTTATTCGTAATTATTAGTATTTATTACTAATTATTACAATTTATTACTAATTATTACAATTTATTACTAATTATTATCAATTATTCTTAATTATTATCAATTATTCTTATTTATTACTAACTATTCCTCAATATTCCTAATTATTACTAATTATTACTAATTATTCTGGTTTATTACTAATTATTTCTTTTTATTACTAATTATTACTAATTATTGCTAATTATTGTTATTTATTGTCATTTATTGCTATTTATTGCTAATTGTTTCTAATTATAAGTAAATATTACTAATTATTAGTATTTATTAATAATTATTAGTATTTTTCCTAATTATTACTTATTATTCGTATTTATTACTATCTATTGCTATTTATTCCTCAATATTGCTAATTATTACTAATTATTGCTAATTATTCCTAATTATTCTTAATTATTAATATTTATTCCTAATTATTCCTAATTATTCCTATTTATTCCTATTTATTTCTAATTATTCCTATTTATTTCTATTTATTCCTATTTATTGCTAATTATTCCTATTTATTTCTAATTATCCTATTTATTACTAATTATTCCTATTTTTGCTAATTATTCTTATTTATAACTAATTATTGCTATTTATTCCTAATTATTGCTATTAATTAAAAATTATTACAATTTATTAATAATTATTACAATTTATTACTAATTATTACTAATTATTACTAATTACTTCTAATTATTTGTATTTATTAATAAATAATACTAATTATTATTATTTAATTCTAATTATTATTATTAATTAATAAATATTACTAATTATTACAAATTATTACAATATATTAGTAACTATTAATGTTTGTTATAAATTATTATACTTTATTTGTCATTATTATAATTTATTAATAATTATTACAAATCATTACTAATTATTACTAATTATTACTAATTATTACTAATTATTACTAATTGTTACTAATTATTACTAATTATTACTAATTGTTAGTAATTATTAATAATTATTAGTATTTATTAATAAATATTAAAAATTATTTATAATTATTAGTATTTATTAGTATTTATTACCAATTATTAGTAATTATTACAATTTATTAGTAATTATTAAGGTTTATTACTAATTATTACAGTTTATTACCAATTCTTACTAATTATTACGTTTTATTACTAATTATTACAATTTATTACTAATTATTACAGTTTACTAATAATTATTCCAATTTATTACTAATTATTACAATTTATTACTAATAATTACAATTTATTACTAATTATTACAATTTATTACCAATTAATACAATTTATTACTAATTAATATAATTTATTACTAATTAATACAATTTTTTACTAATTAATACAATTTATAACAATTTATTACTAATCAGTACTAATTAGTCCTGTTTATTACTAATTATTTCACTTTATTACTAATTATTACTAATTATTGCTAATTATTGCTATTTATTTCCATTTATTCCTATTTATTGCTAATTATTCCTATTTATTGCCAATTATTCTTAATTATTGCTAATTATTCATAATTATTAGTAATTATTGCTAATTATTAGTATTTATTCCAAATTATTAGTATTTATTCCTAATTATTAATAATTAATCATAATATTTATTGCTAATTATTCGTATTTATTGCAAATTATTCCTACTTATTCCTATTTTTTCATATTTATTCTTAATTATTGATATTTATTAACAATTATTACAATTTATTAATAATTATTACTAATTATTAGTAATTATTATTAATTATTACTAATTATTACTAATTATTAATAATTATTACTAATTATTAGTATTTATTAATAAATATTACAAATTATTACAAATCATTACTAATTATTAGTATTTATTACAATTTATTAGTAATTATTAATGTTTATTACTAATTATTACAATTTATTACTAATTATTACACTTTATTACTAATTATTACACTTTACTACTAATTATTTCACTTTATTACTAATTATTACACTTTATTACTAATTATTACATTTTATTACTAATTATTACATTTTTTATAATTTATTACTAATTATTACAATTTATTACTAATTGTTGCTATTTATTACTAATTATTACCATTTATTACTAATTATTACAATTTATTAATACTTATTACAATTTATTACAAATTATTACAATTTATTACTAATTATTACAATTTATTATTAATTATAACAATTTATTACTAATTATTACAATTTATTACGATTTATTACTAATTGTAACAATTTATTACTAATTATTACAATTTATTACAATTTATTACTAATTATTACAATTTATTACTAATTAATACAATTTATTAAAATTTATTACTAATTATTACAATTTATTACAATTTATTACTAATTAATACATTTTATTACTAATTATTATAATTTATTACTAATTATTAAAATTTATTACTAATTATTACAATTTATTAGTAACTATTATAATTTACTACTAATTATTATAATTTATAACTAATTATTACAATTTATTACTAATTTTTACAATTTATTACTAATTATTACAATTTATTACTAATTATTATAATTTATTACTATTTATTACTCATTATTACTATTTATTACTATTTATTAATAATTATTACTAATTATTACTAATTATTAGTTATTATTATTATTATTATTTATTACCAATTATTATTAATTACTACAATTTAATTATATACATTACTAATTATCATTAATAATTACTAATTATTACTAATAATAAAAAATTAATACTAAAAATTTCAATTTATTAGTACGAATACATAGTCATGCCAAAAAAATTTAAATTCAATTTAATTACATCTAATCCACAATAATAAAAATTAACATAAAAAATTGAAATAAATAATAGATTATATAAAATATAAATACCTTTAAACTTGATTTGCTGTTGATGTAGACGACTTCACAACTTTTTCATGACCAAATAAATTAACTTAGAAAAATTTTCCCTCTGAAACCAGAGTTCATAGAGAAACAAGATCTAGAAATTGAGGGGAATGAGAAGAAAAACGAATGGGGGTATATATTGGTTAGATTATTTGAGACGAGACTATTTGCGACGGGTTACCCGTCATAAATAGTATCTTTTGCGATGTGACCCATCGTAAATACATACACCCACATTAATTACTGTCGATAGTTAAAAAGTTATTTGCGACGGGCCCCATTGCAAATAGTCCCTGCCGACACACCTTTTGCGACGAGAGGACATCCCGTCGCAAAAAGCTATTAACCATCGCCGGGTATTTGCGACTGGGGGATCCCCCCATCGCAAATATCCTTCACGCGGTTTGGTGCACTACTCGCGCCAAACCTTTTGCGACGGGGCACGAAATCCCTTCGCAAATAATCGGTTATTTGCAATGGGTTGTTACCCCCATCGTAAAAAGCCAGTCGCAAAAAGTCCTTTTTCCCGTAGTGTCCACACCTAAAAACCACTTTCCTAGTTGCACGATGTTAAACTAAGTAACAAACATCATTCTAGCCGGATGCTAATAAATTGCATAGTTCCATAATCCTAGCTGCACGAGGATAAAATGCATAGCACTAGTGTCCTAATTTCATGATTTTAAAGTGCACACCAGTCATTGTCCTAACAGTATGATGTTAAACTACATGTCAACATCTCAGGAACATGATATTAATCATTGAACTTGGTCCAAACTACACGACATTAAAATGGGAACCTATGTCCAAGAATCATGACTTAAAACTGTATGGAAGCCTCCTCAAGAAAGCTGATGTGTTATATGAGCCTACTTGGTCCTCTTTCACATGGTGTTTTTCATGCGACCACATTACGCATGTCCATTTTGGAGTGCCCACCAATATGGTCCAAACTCTATGACCTTAAACATGGAGTTAACATCCCAAACCCATGACGATAAACTATGATCCTACATTAAACAAGTTGTAATTCCTATTATACACATAAGAGATGATTTCAACCCCATTCCTTGAATATGGGACGACTCATGGTAATAATGGGAATCCACAATCCCTCACAAGAGTGAATTCCCCCCCCCCCCACCGGTGTTTGTCTCTCACTATGCTATGTTCTAGAACTACATATAGATTTATTCCCATCCTTATGGGATGTGTAGTGATGCCCAAATATTTTTTCATTAGACCAGGATTTATGTTCATCAACCCTTAGACCCCTTGGCCTTAGTTATAGTGCATGAATTATGAACTTAAACTGTATGCAATCCATTTCATGGTGTGTCTATGGTGGTTGGTTCTTCTAGTCCTTCAATCACATCATGATTATTACTCCACCACATTACGCTCTTTCCTCAAGAACAATTCCAAGATTTATCACACAGGTAGTGAACATAAACCAAGAGTCGATGGTCAATGAAACATAACCATAAACTATTTATAGCAAGTCCAATCATCACAACTTCAAACTGTATATGCAATTTAATTTGGGATGTGTTGTGTGGTGTTGGGAATTCTTGGTCCTCATTAACATCTAGTTTTTCATAACACCACAAAAAGCATGCCGACATGAGACATTCCCCTCATTGTGGTACAAGCATTAGGACCTTAAACCAAGAACCTCAGTCTGAGCATCATGCATTTAAATTAAGTGTTGGCCTTCTTTGGAAAGTCTGGTGGGGCATTGGTCCCCCTTTATCGCTCACTCACATTAGATTTATCACTACATTATGCCACATAATCAATTTTGAGAAGCCCCTTCCTTACGGTTCAAAATATTACCTTAAACTAAGATCCCATGGTATAGAATACACGTCATTAAACTTTTTACAGTAGTTCCATGAATTATGTATTTAAACTATGTGAATCCTATATAGTCTGAATTGTATGACTTTAAACTGCATAACCTAATGTACTCGAAGCAAGATGTTAAACTGTGATTGTACCCAAAAAAATCATGATTCTTCTTAATGAGACATGACTGAACTTTCTTCCTTTTGTGATGGGGAATTTATTATAGAAAAATTCTCTATCACAAATAGTCTTTTGATGATGACAATTTGTGATGGACTAAAAGATCTGTCGCAAATAGCCAATAATTGCGACAGATTTCTCAATCTATCGCAAATACATTTGGCATTATTACCTACCACCAAACACGAAAAATATTGCTAATGGGAAATTGTGATGAATAGAGATGTCCATTATAAATATTAGAGGAGTCAATATTATTTTTGAGAGATATTAATGTCCATTGAAAATAATTTTGATGATTTTTTTCGGTGGAAATAATTCAATAAAAAACGTACATTGAAAAAAAGCCTTTCGATTTAACACCTAAACAAATCTCCTTTATTCTTCTTCCCATTTCTTCTTCTCTCTCCCAAATGGCCCTATGAAACCTACCTGGCAGTCTCATTCATTGCTACTCCATGCAGGTTGGATATTCCCAATTTTGTTTTTTCTGAATTTGGCTCAGATTTGCAAGGTACATTCTCCACTTATGTCTGTCATTTTTATCAAATTTTTGTTCAATGTTGAATAAAATAATTTCTTGAAACCATAGTTTGAGAAATTTTTCTGATTTTTAAGAATTATTTGGTATTGAGTATTGTTACATATGTATTAATCCCAATTTATAAAATTATCTTATTTAGGATTTCATGTTTTATTGGTATTTAACATTGCTATAATTTACCTACCTATTTTTTTATGCGTATTTCTGTTTAATGTTCATGATAATGGTTTGGTAGAACCCTAGGTTTAGAAATTTATTTGATTTTTATGATTTATTTTGTATTTAGGATTGCTTCATTTTTGTTAGTCTGTATTTAGAAAATTATCTAATTTAGGATTACATGTTTTATTTGGTATTTAGGATTGTTGTAATTTATCTGTTTAATGTTAATGTTATTTATTTTAATTTATTTTTAGGTCTTCTACTAATTTTTTAATTTTTATATTTATATGTGATTTGTATTTATATTTGTGTATATATATATATACTTCTGTTTGTTTAACATGTTAATTTTGATATATATATATATATATTAATTTGTGTTCATTTAAATTTTATTTTTGTATTTGTTTATATATATATATTATTTAAAAATATATGATTTTTGATATATATATATATATATATATATGTATTCCTGCATGTATATTGGTATATTTGTATATTAAAATGTGATATGCATATCTGGGTTAAAAAAATTCCAGAATATATTTGATATATTTATATTAATTAATGGATCATTTATTATAAATATATATAAATAATATATTCTTATTAATTATGAAATTATATATATATATAATACATTTCAAGTATACATATAGACATTTTAAAAAATATGTATTTTTTGAATATATAGATATATATTTATCTTAAAAACTGTGTAATGTTTTTAATATATATATATATATATATATATATATAGAAAAACATGTATGTATATTAATATGTAAATATATATATATGTACATAATATTTCAAAAAAAAAAACGCGTAATGTTTATGATATATATAGACACACAGACATATATAAATGTTTTAAAAAATGTGTAATGTTAAACATGTATATGTATGTATATTAACATGTGAATATATATATATATATATATATATATATATATATAAGTTCTAAAAAAACAAGTAATTTTTTTGATTATATATATACACAAACATATATATAAACAGTAAAAAACATATTATATTTTATATATATGTATTTATTTTGGTATTTATCTTATATATATTTGTTTAAAAAAACATGTAAAAAAACATTTGATTTTAAAATCCTATAATATATATATATATATTAACAACTGAATATGTATATATAACTGTTTTAAAAATACCTATGAAGTTATATATATATAGATGTATATATTGAATATGTATATTTTCTTTAAAAAGTGTTAGAATATATTTTTTGTGTTTATATTAATTATGAAATTGTGATATACATATATATAATAATTTTAAAAAATTGTATAACAATTTAAATAATTAATAATAATCTCTACATAATTTATAATAATTACTAATTAAATATTCGATATTATTAATAAATAGTATATTTGTACGTATATTTGTTAACTAAAATCCATCATGGTGGTGCTTTTGGGTTGATTGTGATTATTGGTAAGGTTTGAGGGTGTGGAAATAGACTGGTTTTCAAAGAAGGCATGAAGAGTTAGAAAGGAAGTCATAGTTTATTTTAAAACTCAGGATGAGTCCCAAAAAGAATTGGAAGAAAATAGCATTACAAAACGAATGATTGTATGTGATTGAAATTTAGTCTAAAGGAGAAGTACAAGTGCTAAGGTGATTCTACAATGTGATCATGTGAGACACTCATAGTTGTCTTCAAAACTTGTGAGGAGTTACAAAAATAATTTGGAGACAACAACATTAAAAATCACAAGGTGGGCATGATTTAATTTGATTCTAAGGCATGAAGAGTTAGAGTGAATGCTAAACTGAACAAGAGAAGTGTGATTGCTGAACTAATCTTGCAATGTGATCATGCGAGACACATATATTTGTCATTAAAACTCATAATGGGTCATGAAATGAATTGAAAGACAACAACAATGTTAATAATATGATAGCACATGATTTAATTTGGGTCCAGTGGTAAGATCTCGTGAAGCGCACATGATTGTCTTTGGAGCTCGCATTGTCACCATGGATGCGTCACATGTCTTATAACGACCACAAACACCACTCACCTCCTCCATTGATTTTCTCATTATGTTACTTTTTGGAAGATAATGATCTTGTGACTTGTAATAAGTGATATCTATGATATATAATTGAGTTTTCAATGTTTTATCACATGACCAATATGGGCCATTTGGAGAGGGTTCCATCATGTCATGAAAAAATGTTTGTCTTTCCATAGAATGCTGAAGAGGTGTTTGGACACACTCGAGTACAACTGAGTGGCATGGGTGATTGAGGACTCATGCCCCGATCTCACATAATGAATGAGTAGATCATGAAACCATATCTTCCAGAGTGCGTGATCCTAATAAGATGGACGGTTGTCCGCGATTTGTGGAATTAAGGTTGTGGGAACTCACCTATAAATACACCAGGACTCGCCCTTAAAAAAGGAAGATGTTTTTATTAGAATATTTATCTGATGATCATTAAGAGAAGATAATCCTAATGAAATATCATGATATAGGTTCATGGGGAAGGAGTTTACGTGATTGTTATAACATAAGTGTTGGGAATGATCTGACCATGGTTCTGCGCAAAGAGAAAGTGTGACCATGGGATCACACCAAGGGTTTGCAGTGACCAGGGGTTCGTACCAGGGGTTCACAGGGACCACGGGTTCACACAATGGGTTTGTAGTGAATAGGGGTTCATACCAAGGGTTCATGATGACAAGGGGTTCACATAAACTGTTCTCGGTGACAAGGGGTTCACACCAAGGGTTTGAAAAAGGTACTAGGGGTTCACAAAAGGTTCCATAGGTTTGAAAAAGGTTTTAGGGGTTCACACCATGGGTTCACACAAAGTGGAAGAGGACTGAACAACACACTGGGGGTTCACACAAGGTTCCAGAGGTCCACAAAAATTGTTAGGTGTTCGTACTTGGGGTTCACACAAATTTCCACATGTTCGCGCAAGGCACCAGGTGTTCGCAAAAGTTGACAGTGGTTCACGAAAGGTTCCATGGGTTCACAGTATGGGTTCTCACAAAGGGACAAAGGTTCGGGAAAGGAACCAAGGGTTCACACAGGGTGCCAGAGGATCATAAAGGGTGCTTGGGGTTTGCACAAGTCATCGTAAGGTTGCACGGATGTTCAATTTTTCCCAGTACATCTGTGGTAAAGTTTCATTAATTAGTGGATAACTATGGAACTTCAAAAGCACATCCATATTAAATTGTGGATGTGTGAATTCATGAAAATAAAAGGTCCTAAAAGTCCATAATCTGTGAGTGGGTCCCTTCATAATTTAGTGAGGTAAGGGATAGGAAGACATTGATCCTTTCATTTGATAGTGATCCATAGAATGAGACATATGGAGTGACCCTTGGGAATGGAGTGAAAAAACCCTAAATTTTGAAAAGGTAGTGAGCCTGAGAATTGATGTGATTTATCCTAAACATTGTAATATGGGAGTGAGCCCTAGTAGATTTGGTACATCGGCACATCTTCGTTGTATGCTCCTTGGACATAGCCTTGTGAGGGTGAACCAAGTAAAATTTCAATATACAGTGTATGATTTAGATTCTATTCAAATGTTTCCACGAGAGAAAGAGTGAAATGTGTTTTTTTTAATAATGAAACAAGTTAAAAAGGGGAAGTAGTTATTTCTTTTCATACCCTGATTCACCCCCCTCTCAGTGTATTTAACATAGTGGACCTTAAAATTGGTAGTAGAGACAGTGTTTGGAAGTTAGTTGTTCTCCCTTAGTACAGGAAATAGAGTTTGTCAATCATAAAGGGATTTAGATATTTTATTTGAATAATTTTCAGTTATATATGAATCAGATGCAACACTACTTCCAATCTTTGAGAATATATTTCTTCCCACCAGTGATGTATGGAATTTTGGCAAATATTGACAGTGGTGTTTTATTAGAAGCTGAAATAAGGGAACTTGATGCTGACTCTAAAAGAATAAATGCTTTAGAGGGAGCCGTATCAAATGAAATTTATATGAAGGTTATGTAATGTAATTCATCACGTTTTTTGTGTAATAAGTTTATGATTATTTATTAGGGTGAACCAAAAGTTAGAGAAGAAAAGTAGCATGTTCCATGGAATAAATATGATGATATGAGAATGCACTATAATTAGTTTGTTGATACGTTCTTTGAATGGGTAAATGTTGTTGTGGAAGACATGTGTGGTCTTGGAGAATTCACTGAAGATATAATGATTATGAAGCATATCTTGAGGAATCTTCCACCTTGATTCAATTAGAATGTTTCAATATTGGATGATAAAGAGTCGAAAGAGCTAACATTGGATAACTTGAACATTACTCTTGTAGCATATGAAATGGGATATGATGATAACTATGCTATAGAAAAGGGGAAATACAAAGATGTGGCTTTTAAAGCCCTGAATAAGCTCTATATTGAGGATGGATAAGAATATGAAGAGATTGATATGGTGATTTCATTCCTTTCATCAAATTTGGAAAGTAGAAATAGAATGTTGAAAGCGAAATGCCCACTTGCGTGCTTTCAACATGGAATGGTTTTACATCTTACGGTGAGGTTCCCTAGGATCTTTCAAGATGATGGTGAGGAGGAAGTGGAGATTCCTAATAAGAAATTTTCAGCCTATATGAATGTTATGAAAAATTTTAAAAAAAGTTTCATGAAAAAGAAGAATATTATTTTGAAAGAAGATGAATGTTCCAAATAATCTGAGGCTAAAGAGTTTAAGGACTACAAGGATCATAAAGTAGATGCTTTGGTGGAATTTTCAAAAAATTCATTAACACAAGAAGAAGGTGATAATAAAGAAGGAAAATTTTAAGGAATAATTGACCTTTAGTATAAATTATAAGCTGTAATTAAAGAGGTAGACGTTTAGAGAGAGAAAACAATGAAATAAAATGAAGTAGTTCATGATTCCGAACATTTTATACTACAGTAGGAAGTGGAGAAGTATAACCAGAATAAAGAAATTAAAAAACTTATGTCTTCATTTCTAGAGGGATCAAAAAATATCAATGAGCACACGATCAAATTTGAAGAACAGAAATGAGAAATTGATGTTTTAACTAGCACTGTAAAAGATCAAATCAATGGTATTGAAGAGCATGAAGATGAATTTTTATACATGTGATGGGAAGTGAAAGATTAGGAGAAAATACTGATTTTAGAAAAATAGGATAACAATTCTAAATAAATGGAATGATTAGAATTTAAGGATCCAATGAAGCAGAAAAGGCATGTCAGGTGAGGAAAATGATTGATCAGAATAATAAAATTGGTATGTGGCTTGATCGTAAGAGGAAAGAAGTAATAGTTTAAGTTAAACCACAATCATTCACTCCATGATTGAATATTTATTTGGTTATTAATCAAATTATAATATTTAGAAAATCCAGGGGAAAAATAGAATTTAAACATCTCCAAATAGGAATTATCCCCATTTAAGATGTTTTTACTGTGAATGAAATAGGGCACTCACAAAATGTACGTTCTATTTACAAGAGGTGACGAAGGGGAAAAAATAAACAGAGGTACCCATACAGAGCTCAATATTTCAGTTCATCATGTTATGGTCACTATTTTAGGTGTGGAGTATTGAGACACATGGTGTCATATTGGTTAACAACAATATAGAGGAATGTATTGAGGCAGACTGAATTTCATCAAAAGATGAATCCTAATGTATCATCAAAGAAGATAAAAATTAAAAAAGTATTTGAAATTTTAAAAGATGAAGATGGACCCTAATATTCCAAGGATGATCAAGATCATCATTCCATGTTGGGTATCACATCAAAAAAATTGATAAAAAATAAAAGGACTGTGTAGGCAGTGGTTGCAGAAATTGCATTCAAACATTAGATAGGACTGGGATATGGATCATGAATACTGGTTGAACATATCATATGATTGGAAATAAAGAACTGGAGATAGGGATTAGATATGAAAAATATTCTAATGTAAGATTCAGTAATGATGAGGGATTGAAAATTATTTATTTAGGAATAGCCATTTTTGGAGGAAATGACATGAGACGGGAAGATGTCTTGGTTGTTAAGGTCATAGTCACAAATTATTAAGTGTATGTCAACCTTATGACTCAGGACAAGATATATTATTTTCAAGGAAATGGTGTATCATCAAGGAAAAGGATGGTGTTGTTTTATTATAGGGGATGTGTACAAAAGAGAATCACTACCTCGTGAGTAGAGAATAAAATAAGTGTTTTTTCCCAAGGAAGAAGAAAATAAGATATGGAATAAATGGTTGGGCCACTTGAGCCAAACATACATGGAAGATCTTGTGAAATATTATGTTTCTCAAAATATCCCAAGATTATCACTTGACCATACCCATATGTGTGATTCTTGTTAGTAAGGGAAGATCATTAGAAAGATATATAAGCCAAAAGAGAAAAGGTAAATGAAATTAAATGAGTTGGTTCATATTGATGAATGTAGACCACTTTCACTAGGGGATATTAATGGAATGAGATACTTTGTTATCTTCATTGATGATGTTAGCCGAATGGCATGGGTATCAATCATTACCCACAAGTATAAGGTGTTTAGTTGCATTACAAGATATCGATGGGAAGTTGAAAGGATACTAAGTTGGAAAATTTATAAGATCAAAAGAGATAATGGAATAGGGTTTACAAACAACCAAGTGGATTATTATCTTAAGAAACATCGGATAAGACATCATGTCTCAACAATGAGAACTCAATATCAAAATGGAGTAGTTGAGAGAAGAAATCAGATTTTCAACAACATGTCCAGAATAATGCTCATTGTAAAATACCTTCTAGAGAAATTTTGTAAAGAAGTGGTGATGATAGTATTATACACTTCAAATAGAGAACCACTATGTCCAAACGAAGGGAGGGCTCCATATGAGCTATAGTAAGAAAAGAATAAGTCATTAAAGTACTTTTGAGTCTTCAGAAGTAAGTGTTTCATTCTGAGTAAGGAGAAACATAGGAAGTTTGAATCCCATTTAGATGAAGGGATATTTCATGGATACTCAATGAAAAGTAAAGCATATAAATGCTTCAACAAGAATCTAGGAAAGATAATTGAACATTATGATGTAACTGTAGTGTAGAATGATATGAATCATCAGAAAATACATGATAATCTCTAAAGGATAGTGATGCAGATATATGAAAATTTGGGGACACTCCAGCTCTAGAGTTTGATTCAAAAGAAGATCTAGATATTTAAAATGATGAGAAAATTTTGTATGTACTACGGGAAAAATAGGCTTTTGCGACGATCTATTTGCAATGGGATTAATTCCCATCGCAAATAGTCCGTCGAAGAGGTTATTTGCAATGGGGGGGGGGGGGGGGTCGTCCCATCGCAAATAACAAGTTATTTGCGATGAGTTTTGGGGTCCAGTCACTAAAGGTAATGTACGGTTTGGCGCGGGATGCATGCCAAAACATGAGAAGGTTATTTGCGACGGGGGGATCCCCTTGCCGCAAATGGTGTGTCGGTCGGAGGGTATTTGCGATGAGTCATGTCGCAAATACCGACGGTGGTAAATGGGTTTTTGTGACAGGATGTTGTCCCGTCACAAAAGGTGTGTCAGCTGGTCACATTTTGCGACGGGGCCCATCGCAAATACCCTTATAACCACCGAGAGCAATTAATGCGGGCAGAGGTATTTGCAACGGGGCCCGTCGCAAAAAGTACCTTTTGCGATGGTAATCCTGTCGCAAGTTGTCTTGTCGCAACTAGTCCTACCTATATATACCCCCTTTATTTTTCTTTCTCCTCTTCTCATTTCTCACTTACTCTCTCTCTCTCAACTCTATTTTTAGAGTGAAAATTTCTTTGAGTTCGTTTTTTTACGGAGAAGATCTGAAGTCGCTTACATCAATAGGAGATCAAGTTTAAAAGTATTTATATTTTATTTAATTTCGTATTTATTTCATTTTTATATTAATTTTAATTATTGTTGATTAGTTGTAATTAATTTAGATTTAAATTGTTTTGTTATCAGCATTTATTTGAAATAATAAATTGAATTTTTTAATTTTAATTATTAATAATTATTAATAAATAATAATTACTAATAATTAATAATTATTAACGAAAATCAGTATTCTCTATAAATAATTACTTGTAATTAGTAATCAGTAATTAGTAATTGTAAATTGTAGTTATTAATATCAACTAACGCTAATTTGTAATAGTAATGTTTAATTAGTAATGGTTATGTTTAATTAGTAATAATTATGGGTAATTAGAAATAAATAGGAATAAATAGTTATAAATAGGAACAATTAGGAATAAAGAAAAATAATTAGTAATAAGTAGGAAGAATTAGGTATAAATTGAATAATTACTAACAAATATGTATAATTAGTAATAAATAGGAATAATTAGTAATAAATTGGAATTATTAGTAATAAATTGGAATAATTTGTAATAAATATGAATAATTAGTAATAAATAGGTATGATTAGTAATAAATATAAATAATTAGTAATAAATGGTAAAAAATAGTAAAACATAGTAAAAAATAGTGAAAAATAGAAAAAAATAGTAATAATCAGTAATAAATAGTAATAATTAGTAATAATTAGTAATAATTAGTAATAAATAGTAATAATTAGTAATAATTAGTAATAATTAGTCATAATTAGTAATAATTACTAATAATAAGTAATAATTAGTAATAATTAGTAATAATTAGTAATAAATAGTAATAATTAGTAATAATTAGTAATAAATAGGAACAATTAGGAATTAATATGAATAAATAGAAATAATTTGAAATAATTAGAAATAAATAGTAATAATTAGCAATAATTAGTAATAATTAGTTGTAATTAGTAATAATTAGTAATAATTAGTAATAAATAGGAATAAATAGGACTAAATAAGAATAAATAGGAATAGATAGGAATAAATATGAATAAATAGGAATAATTAAGAATAAATAGGGATAAATAGGGATAAATAGGAATAAATTAGAATAAATAAGAATAAATAGGAATAAATAGGAACAATTTGCAATAATTAGCAATAATTAGCAATAATTAGGAATAATTAGTAATAATTGGAAAAAATTAGCAAAAATAAGGAATAATTAGGAATAAATATGAATAATTAGTAATAATTTGGAATAAATATGAATAATTAGGAATACTTTAGAATAAAAATGAATAAAAATGAATAATTAGTAATAATTAATATTAATAAGTAATAATTAGTAATAATTATTAATAATTAGCAATAATTAGTAATAATTAGTAATAATTGGGAATAAATAAGAATAAATAAGAATAATTAGGAATAATTAGGAATATATAGGTATAATTAGGAATAAATAGGAATAAATAGGAATAAATAGGAATAAATAGGAATAAATAGGAATAAATAGGAATTAATAAGAATAAATAGAAATAAACAAGATAAATAATAATAAATAAGAATACATAAGAATAATAGGAATAATTAGTATTAATTAGCAATAATTAGTAATAATTAGTAATAATTAGGAAAAAATAAGAATAATTAGGAATAATTAGGAATAAATAGATATAATTAGGAATAAATAAGAATAAATAGGAATAAATAGGAATAAATAGGAATAAGTAGGAATAAATAGGAATAAATAGGAATAAATAGGAATAAATTGGAATAAATTGGAATAAATAGAAATAAATAGAATAAATAGGAATAAATAATAATAAATAATAATAAATAGGAATAAATAAAAATAAATAAGAATAATTAGGAATAATTAGTAATAATTAGTAATATTTAGTAACGATGGCATTTTGGATCGCATCATAGAGAAACTGATGATAACTTTTTTGACTTTCTAGATAAAATTATTGAGCTGTGTTATCTAGTACAGAATTAGATAATGATGTTTAAATATCGGTGGTTTGATATTAATAGAGGCTTGTTTATTTATCCGACTCATGTAATCATCGATATTAAATATAAAAGTCTTTTTACAGTAAATGAACCATTTTTATTAGCTCAACAGGCACCTAAAATTTATTACGCAAAGTACTGTACTACTTGAAAAGACTTGAGTGATTGGTGGAGTATAATAAAAATGAAATCTCGTGAAAATCATACTCAAACTGAATGTGGTTCTGCTGAAGTGGAAGGAATTGATATTTTTCAAGAGACTTCTCAAAATCTATTTTTTTTCACAAAGAGACGTGAATATCGATGATGACACTCCACAATTAATGATTGATGATGAAGAAGATGTTAATGATGTTACAAGTGAATTTTAAATGATAATAGATGATGAAGCTGAAACTCATATGGATATTGATGATGCTGAGGAGGAATATGAAGACATTGACATTGACAACTATGGAGATGTCGATGAAGATGGACATTGACACAGTTAAATAATGGATATAATCATAACTAATATATATCTATATATATTAGTTATTTTCATCCATCTGATAACAACAATCATTTTGGGTTTTAGATGGATCCTGATCAATTTTTCGAGTTGCAGGTGGCTGATCTACCTTTGGATGAGGGGGATTGCAGACCATCTGACCCTCAGCCCACTAACGATTCAGGGGGTATGCGGAGGGGGCACAATCTTGCGTGACTGATTATTCCTGACCCTATCCTCGAGTGATGTCCACATCATGGATTCGATCCATGCACAAGTAAGTATAATAACCTATATATTTTAGTTAGATTTCATTAATTTATTTATATATATACACTAATTGTTTGATTATTTATTCTTTTTCACAGTTTTGCGCATGTAGCTATTGGACAGGGGAATGCTATCTTGCGAAATTATTTTTTCTCAGCCATGGATAACATTGAAACAGATTCCCATTGATTTGTGGCATGACATGTTCGATCATTGGCTGGTACGTAAACAAAGAATATTTATTTTGAAATGTATTTTATTAATAACTTGATATTATAAATTATTTGTAGAGTTTATGGTATCCCATCGATGATAGCATGCATGATGTTATCCACGTGGCATGGTAGATGTCTATGCGTGACCATTTCCGTTAGTTTTTTCACAATTTGAGAAGAACAACCATTAAGAAAGTAGGAGTGACAGAATTTGATGAGTTGTGTAGAGCCCACCAACCAGAGTACATTTCATCTCATGTTTGGGATGGATTATGTTTACACTGGTTGGGTGGTAGATTTAAGATGAGATCTTTTGTGGGATGACAGAACTGGGGGAGATAGGAGGTGACACATCTAGCTGGTAGTCGTACACTTAGTACTCATAGAGAGCACCTGGTAAGTATATTTTTAAATATTTTTTATTACTTCAAATATAAACAGTTTATTTTATATTTCTATAGGCATTCGAGCATATCTATATTACGGAGTTCGACGTTTAACAAAGGATGTACAATGATCTAGCCACTAGAGAGATTAGAGGTGATCGCCAGCGTCAGATTGTGGTCGATATTATTATTTTTAGTTTGAAAATTTCATACATATAATATTTTCATCATTTTAATTTCAAATTAGAATTGAAGGAGTCATATGAGGCTGCGACCTCTCAGACATAGGCTGAGAGTCAGGACGAGATGACAAAGAAGACCAGTGACCACCATTTTGATGAGGTGGCATGGATTCATGTGACTCAGTATGGCTTCAAGAAGGGCCGAGTAGTTGGTATCAACTCTCATTTGACTCCTGGTACATATTATGGTACTACTGAGATGTCAGCGTCCATCTCGAGAGGAGTTCGTGGAGAGGCATAATCTTCCACCTCACAGTATCAAGAGCAGTTGTGAACTCACTCTGAGCTTATAGAGAGTTTTTAGAAGCAGCATAAAGAGATGTGTCAGCCCCAGAAGCAGTACGAGGAGGAGATGCATTGATGGCAGCGGCATCAGTAGTAGCAGTATCACGAGCAGATGGAGTACATGCGCCGTATGACTCATATTTTAGGGATGGAGTTTCCTCCATCATCTCCTACAGCTCCCCCACATCCTCAAGAAGACAACCCCCAATGATTTGTTTTTTAATTTAAAAAATTTGAATTGGTGAATTATTGTAATATGAACTATTTAAAGTTTCTCTCTTTTATATCGGTGCAAATATTGCATACCTTTTTTTATTTTTAATATATTTTTATTTATTATTATTATTATATTTTCTAATATTTGTTTATTTTACTAATAATAATAACATTTTATGATTTTTTTATAATTTTTATAAATATTGAGAATTGTAATGATTTTTTATTTTTTTCCATTTTTAATAAAATTAAATTATTTTTCAAAAATCATAATATTATAAGAAATATTTTCTTAGAAATATATTTTTTAATGTTTGTTTATTTTACTAATAATAATATTTATTTATTTTTTTATGATTTTAATAATATTAATATATTTTTTTCATTAATAGGAATTTTATTAATTTTTTTTGTTATGTTTAGTATTTGCGACAGGCCCCCGTCGCAAATAATTTAAATATAATTTTTAATTAATAGTATTTGCAATGGGAAGATAGGCCCATCGCAAATAGGATTTATTAGAGGCTTGTCAGAAAAGGGTTATATATATATATATAATGTATATAATCAGAGGCTTATTTGCGAAGGGGAAGTTCCCCGTCCCAAATACTATTTTTTGCAACGGGCCTGTCGCAAAAAATAATATTTACAACGCTATTTTCTGCAATGGTATTTTTGCGAAAAGGCCCCATCACTAAAGCCTATATGCGATGGTATCCCATCGGAAATATCTCATCAAAACTATATCTAATTCTAATAGTGATCTATATAGAGACATAAGTGAAGACCTGAAATTGATAGAAAAAACATAATTGGTGACCAGATTGTGCCGATGCAGACAAGAAGTATGAAGAATCTACAACATGCATCGTACTTATCAAATGTAGAGCCTAAATGTTTTAATGAAGCACCTAGAGATAACAATTGGGTTCGGGCTATGAATGAAGAGCTTGACCAAATTGAGAATAATCAGACATGGGAGATTTATTAGAGGGAAAAAATAAGCATGTCATCGAGACTAAATTGGTATTTCGAAAAAAATGAATGACGATGGTGTGGTAATTTTAGGCAATGCATGGGTAGTGCACAAAGGGTACTCTCAGATAGAGGGTATCGATGTTGGTGAAAAAATTTCACATTTTGCAGGGCTAGATACAATTAGGTTATTATTTTCCATAATAGTGAAAAGAAGTTCAAGGTTTTATGGATGGATGTAAAATCATCTTTTCTGAATGGGGTACTCGAAGAAGAAGTTTACATTGAGAATCCAGATTAGTTTCTAATTCATAAAGATGATAATAGAGTTTACCGGTTGAAGAAGGATTTATATGGTTTGAAGAATACACTAAGAGCATGGTATTAAATACTAGATTAGTTTTTGAAGAATCTAGGATTTCAACATAGTGGAGTTTATTACAATATATATGTCAATAATGGATTTAATCAAAGTATGATGATTCTAGTATATGAAAATGACATAATATTTGATGGATCAGATGAATCATAGTGTAATTAGTTTGTAGAATTCATAAAAATTGAGTTTAAAATGTCATTGATTGGTGAAATAACATTTTCCCTTGGTTTATAGGTGACATAAGGAAATGATGAAACATTCATTTCTCAAAATAATTATTCCATGGATATTTTTTTGAGATTCCAAATGAATAATTCCATGGATATGACAAAATTTGTGGCTACCTAGATGAAAATGTCTCAAGATGATGAAGTCAAAGTAGTTAATGTCCCAAAAAATAGACAAATCATAGTACATCTATAGTATATAACTTCAACAAGATCAGATATTGTTTTTCCCACATGTTAAGAAATATGGTATCAACATAATCACAAGTAAACTCACATGATTTCAGTAAAATTAATAATTTGGTTTATCAAAGTTATAGTGGATTTAGGTTTGATGTACAATGAAAAATCTCACCAATGGTTATTGGGATATACATTTGCAGATTGGGATGGTTCAGCAGATGATAGAAATTCAAAGTCAGGTGGTGCATTTTATCTTGGAGGATTGTGTATTTTTTGGGTAAGTAAGAAACAAGATTTCATCTCATTGAGCACCACAAAATATTAATACATTGTGGCTACTCATGCACTCCCATAATTATTGTGGATGAAGTAGCATCTTGAGGATATGGGATTTGAAGTGAAATCTTCGATTAGAATCCATTATGATAATTCAACTGCTATAAATCATTGAAAAAATACAATACATTACTCAAGAAAAAAGAACAATGAAACAAAATTTCATTTCATCATGGAGAAGGTGGAGAAAGGGCTTGTGAAGTTGGAGTATGTTTTTACAGAACAACATGTTGCATATATTCCGACAATGGCCTTACCCAAAGAAGCATTTTAAATGCGTCAACTAGATCTAGATGTCTAGTTGACTTTCCACACTTGAAAAAGTTAGGATGTGAGGCCCCCTCTCACCGAGGTATAACAAGTTATTCCGTATTATTTTGAAATGTGCTCATTACCCTATTGCAGACCACTACGAAGTAACCTTAGGGTTCGTTGACAAAGGTGAAAAATTGTGATAGAATAAGGAGAAAATGAAATAATCATGATATGGGGATATCTTTATAGGTGAAGTAGTAATGTAAGGGGGTAATTTAAATCAATAAATTCTATATATGATTGATCATATAATATATATCCCAATAGATGAGGTTCCTAATGAATGAAAAAGAGTTCTTTCAGAATGGAATGAAGTGTTTCATTGATGAAATTTTTGTGCTATACTTTTTTTCACACTGAGAATTAATCATGTAGTCTTAATGTGTATGTTGAGTAAATCAATGATCACTATCAGAATTCAGAGAATATAATGTTGGATAAATATTTTATAAGCTTCAACGAGATATCAAAATATAAATAGTTGTCAAAAAAACTAAAGGGAGAGATTGTTTTCCAAAATTACCTCATGGTGGGGCTTTTGGTTTGATTGTGCTTCTTGACAAGGTTTGAGGAAATTGAAACATGATAGTTGTCTAAGAAGGAAAGAAGAGTTATCACGACAAACATAATTAACATTTAAACTCACGAGGAGTCCCTAAAATCATTGGAAGACAATAACATTTAAAACTGAATGATTTGGCATGATTGAATTTGAGTCTAAAGGTGACATGAAAATACTAATGTGATTCTACAAAGTGATCATGTGTGACACTCATAGATATCATTGAATCACGCAATGAGTCACAAAAATCATCATAAGAAAATAACATTGAAAATCACATGGTGGGGTGTGATTGAATTTCATTCCAAGGGATAAAGAGTAAGGGAGAATGCTAAAATGAAAAATCGAAGTGTGAGTGATGAACTGATCTTTCAATGTGATCAGTATTGACACATATAATTTCCATTGAAACTCATGATGGGTCATGAAAATCATTGTATGATAATAACAATGTAAATCCCATGATAGCGTGTGATTGAATTTGGGTCCAGTGGTAAGATCTCCTCAAGTGCACATGATTGACTTTAGATATCATGGTGTCACTAGGGATGCGTCACATGTCTTACATAAACCGCGAACACCACTTGTCTCCTCCATTGTTTTGCTCGTTCTGTTACTTTCTGGAGGTCAGAGATCCTGTGACTTGGAATAAATGATATCTTTGATTTATAATTTATTTTTGGATGATGTATCGCATGAAAAATATGGGCCATATGAAGAGGGTGTAATCATGTCACAGAAAAACTATTTGTATGTCCATAGAGAACCATAGAGGTGTCTGGACACACCCAAGGACCCTCGAGCAGTATGGATGATTGAGGAATCACTCTCGGATCTCACGAAATGCATGATAAGATCACACACCCAGATCATACGTAGCACATGATACCAATAAGTTGGAAGGTTTATTTCAATATGTTGAATTAAGATGGTGAGTACTCACCTATAAATAGCCCAAGACCCATCCTTAGCAACTGATGATGTTCTACATAAAACTTTTTATCTCAAGCTCATCCATAGAAGATACTCACGGTGAGATATCACGATATAGGTTTGTAGAAGAGTTTATGTGATTGATATCATGAAAATGTTGGGAAAAACTGTGCAAGGTTTTGTTTAAAGAGCGAGTGTGACAAAGGGTTCACACCAAGGGTTCACAATTACAAGGGGTTATCACCAAGGGTTTGCAGTGACCAAGTTTTCGAAACAAGGGTTTGTAGTGACTAGGGGTTCGTACCAATGGTTCATAGGGACTAGGGGTTCACACCAAGGGTTCACGCAAGGTTACCTGGGTTCACCTAAGGTGCCATAGGTTCATGAAAGGGGCCAGGGGTTTGCACCAGGTGTTTAAACAGTGAGATTGTGATCTGTTCAAGGCACCAAGGGTTCATACAATGTTCCAAAGGTTCGCAAAAGGTGTTAGTGGTTCATACCTAAGGGTTCAGACAAAGGGCCAGAGATTCATACAAGGAATTAAGAGTTCTCACAATGTGCCAGAGGTTCATGAAAAGTACTAAGGGTTCACACTAGGATTATCACAACGGTCCATAGGTTCATGCAAGGTTCCAAGGGTTCACACAAGGTTCTAGTGGTTCGTGAAAGGTGCTAGGGGTTTTTTCAAGTCATCCTAAGGTTGAGAAAATGTTTGAAGATTCCCAATACATATGTGGTAAAGTTCAATTAATTAGTGGAAAAATATAAAAATTCTATAGAGAATCCATCTATAATTAAAGATGTGTGAATCCATTAAAATGAAGGGACCTACAAGTCCATAATCTGGGAGTGGATCACTTCTTAGAGTAGTGAGTGAAGGAAGAGGAAGATGTTGATCCTTTCCCTCAGTAGTGAGCCTGAGAAATATACATAGGGAGTGATCCTTGAGAATATAGTGAGCAGACCATAAATTGCGTAAAGGTAGTGATCCTAGGCATAGAATTAATCTAGCCCAAACATTGTAATTTGGAAGTGAAATTTAGTGGATTTGGTACATCGACACATCGACATTGTATGATCTTTGGACGCAACCTAGTAAGGGAGAACAAAGTAATATCAATGTGTCCAATGACAAATTCAGTTTCTATTCAAATATATCTATGGGAGAAAGACAGAATCATGTTTTGTTTACTGAAGAAACAGGATCAAAAGGGGTAGTAGTTTTAATTTGTCATACCCTGATTCACCCCCTCTCAAGGTATTTGTCCTAGTGGGCCTAACAATATATATATCAATATATATATATATATATATATGTATTTAATATGAATATTGGTTTTCAAAATATTTTCAGAATATATTTAGTGTATTCATACTAATTAATAAATGTTATATATATATATAAATAATTATTTACCTCATATTAACAATAAATAGTTAATAATAGTGTTTATTACAAAATCTTATTTATAATTTGAAAATTTGATGAAATATATGAAATTTTGTGTGTGTGTGCATGTATCTATGTATATAGATTTGATATGTTAATTTATTTGAAAAAATTTGTAAAAATTAATTTGTTGTAAATATAATTGATTAATTATGTGTTATATATATAATGTATGAATAAATATAATGAGTGTTTTTATAAATGATAAGAAAATTAATTTAAAGAAATACTTTTTAACTAAACATTATTTATTAGAATTTTTTAAATTAAAAAACATTAAAAAATAAGTTTAATGAAAAAAATTAATATATTTAATATTTTTTCAGAATTTTGTTAATGATAAGGGGATCATTTTTTGTAATAATTTATAATTTTTTTTAAAATTATATGACTTATTAAAAATTCATAAAAATATTAATTATTAAAAATGTATAATTAATTTAAATAGTTTATAATATTTAATAATTAGTGAGTCATTACTTTTAATAAATTGTTAATATTACTAATAAATTTAAAATCGTATTATTAATTTATAAAAAGATAAAAAAACATATAAAGGTAACAAATTTAAAAATTAATAAAATATAAAATTAATAAAAATCATTACAAAACATTTAATATATAATAATTAAATTTTCAATATTATTAATTCATAGTAAATATTACCGTTAATTACAAAATATTAGTAATAATTTGAAAATATGGGAAAATTATAAAATTTTATCAAAATTTGTAAAAGAAAAAATATGAGTTATTGTTAAATATTAGTAATATTTATTATAAATTAAAATGTTATGTCATCCCTAAGGTACACACCACATATTGGACCTGATGCTGGTCTTTAATTTTTTATACGATATATAGTTTGGAATTTTTTCATAAGAAATTATAATAAAAATATTTGATGAATTACTCCCACATGTAATGTAATTCGACACATTACAAACTCAAATGTATGGTCGCTTCTAGGGATAAATACACATCTCAAACTTAATAGTGGTATCAAATTTCTTATTTGAAAATGTTTTCAAGATATATTATATTATTTTCAAAAAATAACATGTGTCTTTTATAATATATTTCAAATTTTTATTTTTTCTGCATAGATCCTCTATGGGCCACATAATCCTGTGCTAACCCAATGCCTCACTCTAATCATATTTCATAAAATATTTCTCAGTGTAAAAATGAAATAATAATTTTCAACTAGTCAAAATGAATAGTAATTATAATTATATTTTTTTTGTTTTATAGATAACTATTGACTCAGGAAGTAGACCACAATATCTATTACTAGATTTTAATTGGATAAATCATCTCAAAAATTAAAACAAAACTTAAATTAATCATGTATACATTAATGGTGGACAAACCCTTATATCATTTTCATTATTGAATTAATTTTTTTTATAAAGGAATAATTAAATTCCATGTCTGATATGTGCCATTAAAAGATTCGAAACATTTGAAAATGTTGGACATTATATATTTCATTTTGGTTTCCAGCAAGATTGTATTTTTTGGAATAAAAATGGTTAAATGAATTCATTATAATATATAAATATTTGGGTTCCATATCCATCATTTCATAATTTAATACATGTGGTAGTTGGCCAGTCTATTCCCGAAAAAAAACACATAATAATATTAAAAATCATGAATTAGAGCCTTTTCAATTTCATAATATATTTAAATCTACTGAGGATGCCTTATATCTAGGATTCCAGATGAGCAGACATGATGTGGTTACAAAATTTATTACTATTAAATAAGATTTTGGAATGTCAAAATTGTTTTTTTGATCATATTTTATCATTGGTTATGTTGTTGTTTCTTGATGAAAATACATCACCTGCAAGCTTCTATGAATGTAAGAGGATGAATCATAATTTCTATCTTAGTAATCAAAAGATCCATGCATCTTCAGATGACTCCATATTATATTATGGTGATTATGAATCCTCAAATAATTTCCCAACATGTTGAGAATCAAGGAATAAAGAGACCACAATAAGGAATGTCCAGAGTTTCTATGAAACATTTGAGGCATTTTCCAATTACACATCATTTAAAACATTTATTTTTGTCTCACAACACAACATGATTGATGACATGGAAAAGGTCAATTTTTCCATCATTTAATGCATAAACCATACATGTGATGGTGATTCATGGAAATAATTGGATAAGAAACATCCTTATTTTTCTTCAGAACCTCGTATCATAGGGTTGGGCGATTCTATTGATGGTTTTTGTCTATTTGGTGCTTATGAAGGTCAATATTCTTGTTGGCCTATTTTCATTACCCCTTACCACTCACCTCATTGGATGTTGATGAAGGAACTATTTATATATTTGATGTTATTAATTCCAAAACATACAACAAATAATATTGATTATTATTTTATGCCACTAATTAATGAGTCAATTTCATTATAGAACAAAAGTGTGACTACATTTGATACTGTTGGAGATCATAATTTTTATTAACGGTTGCATTAATATGGATGATCAGTGTCTTTCTAGCATATGTTATGTTATCTGGACATATTAAACATAATTAAAAATCATGTCCATACATGGATAAGAACAAAGCATTTATGATTGGAAATGGGAGAAATGTTAGTTATTTTAATTGTCATTGGATATTTTTTCCTTTATATCACCTTTTTCGATGGAACAAAATCCATTATACAAAAGGGTGAATTGAAATAGATGAACCTACAAAAGTTATCTCAGGTAATCAGGTAAAATCTAGTTTCTATTCAATACCTCAATTACATTTGGACCTACCTTAAATGAACAAAAGATAAATGGTTTTCGGAGAGATCATATTTGGATAATGTGGAGTATTTTCTGGGACCTACCATATTAGTCTGATTTATTTGGTTTGTCACGTGTTATATGTAATTAATATTGTGAATAATGTTTGTGATAACTAATTTTATACCATGTTTCTCATACCTGGTAGGACTAAAGATAATGTAAAGGCATAGTTTGATCTGGCACAAATTTATAGACATCTATAACTTCAATTTATATGAATATTAAAGATCAGAAAAATTAATGAATCGAAATGTATCTTACTCACTTACTAAATAATTATTTTTATTTTATTAATAGATTATATATTTGTGGTTACCATATGGTTATTATTTTAATTTTTCTTATTGCGTCAGAAATGGGAATATTATCAGGTTAAAAGTTATTACTATCATGTCATAATTTATAGATTTCTTCCTGTTGGTCTTACAGGGATATTGAATTATTTTATTTTTAATGTATTGACCAAAAAAATCATATTTTTTCTAAAATATTTTTGTGGTAACATTAGATAATGGTGCATTGAGTTTTCTGCAAAAAGATATTATTTTAATTTATTTAAATTGGAGAAAATATTCATATCAGGCTTTTTGATTCCATGGAACAATTAATATTTCTTTTTCTATATGATGCTAAATTTTGAGGTCTAGTACAATTATAGTTGATGTATCCATTTGACATATTTATTCTAAAATTAATGAAGAATGTTTGTAACAAATCATTAGTAGAAGGGATGATTGTTGAAGCATACTTATAGGAGGAAATTCCAAATTTCTACTCTTATTATTTTCAGTCAAAATATCCTTCAAAACATAATTGTATGGGTCCTAATGAGGAAACATTTGATTATGTCACAAACCATTAGTTGTTATTTTTCAATCAACCTGAGATTTTGTGTGGTGGTTATCATGAAGAATGGATTATAGATGAATAACTGCACAGAGCTCATACATATGTTTTGATTTTTTTTTGATAAAATGACATAATTTATGTAGTAATTAATAAATTTTTATTATTTTGTGAAATATTTACAAATGATACCTTTATTTAATTTTTTTTGTAGACTATATATTGATCATATCGTAAATTTTTTTAAAAATTACATCTTCTTCTCTTAAATAAAATCCTCAAAAAAATTCCACATATTGGATTCATTGACTTGTAAGTTATGTTTATTTTTATGGAATAATAAATTTATTTTTCAATGATATCTATTATTAATAATTTTTATTGTTTAGAGGAAACACAAGATGAAAATAAAATTGATAGTCAATTATGTGTGCTAAAAAACCCTCCATCATAATTGGTAAAATCTTATAATGTGTATGTGGTTAATGGATTTTGATTTCATATATGAATATATGATTACTCAATGAAATCAATGAATAACAGTATTTGTTTGAAATGATTCCATCATAACTAAATTGAAGGTTACTTTTATTTTTTACTAGATGAAATAATTGAGTTATGTTATATGAGAACAAATTATGTTACAATTTTTAAATGTATTTGGTTTGATACTGATAGAGGTTTGAAATTTCATCCATGAAATTGAGTCATTTACATTAAATATAATAGTCTTCTTTCATGAAATGAACAATTTATGTTGGAACATCATGTTTTCTACGAAAATTTCTATGATGTTTTGAGTGATTTGAAAGACTGCTAGTGTGAGATTAAAATGAAATCACATAAAAATAAGTTTATTGAAAACGAAAATGGTTTTGTAGAAGCCAAACATATTGAGATTTTTCCAAAAACATCTCACAATGTATCTCTTACTAGACTTAATATAAATATTGATGATAAAACCACCAGCTAAGAGCCGATGATATAGATAATATTGATGAAGTAATAATGGATGATAAAACTGAACGTCACCTAGGAGATGAAGAAGCAAAAAATGAGGAAAAATTTACAGATCTTGATGAAAATTAAGAAGAAGAAGAAGACCAATTTATTATATTCAGGTCATTAGTTACATGTAATTATTATATTCTAAAATTTATTAGTTTTTTATAATTGATATTTATATTTCTAATCATGTATTAAATTAATATTATTATATTCATGTATTAATTATGTTTTTATATTTTATATATGTATTAACAATATCTTATTGGTAATAATATTTGATTTATATGGCTATAGAAGATCCCAATGATCTATTTTGTTCTCTCACTCATACGTGACTTCCTACAAATGTGTCTGATTCAGATGATCCTTAGGATGGTGTGCCTATTAAGAGGGGGCACCGTCTTTCTTGATTGATGATTCTAGATCCCATTTTAAAGAGATGCCTATTTTTTTCTTTTGATTCCCATTTAAGAAGTTATGTTTAATTTTTTATTAATATTATTTTATATTAACTTATTTTATTAATTTTGGTAACAATTTTATGATTATTTGTTTTTATTTGCACAATTTTTCACATTTAGTTGTTGGGTTGGCTTGTGCAATTGTACAAAATTATTTTTTCGATCCATGGGCATCATGGAACTAGGTTCCCATTACCATGCATAACCAAATGTCCGACCACTAGATTAAATGATATTAATTAATATATTCTTTTTAAAAATTATTAAATTACTACCATTTTTTTATTTCTCATGCAGAATTTATTTTCTATGATTCTTGATAGTCTAAGAGGTCTTATCGAAGAGGCATGGTATATTTTTATACACGAGAAATTGTTATAGTTTATACACAAAATTAAAAAAGAAAGATATGAATAAATATTTTTCTACTATTTTCGATGAGTATTGCATCTCCCGTCGACCTGACAATATTTCAACTCAGGTATGAGATGTATTTTGCTCCATTTGGATATGCGGGACTTTTATGGGGAAGCCATTAGCTGGATGTTAGATCCGAGGGAGGTAAGAGTCCACCCATAGGGCCATAAGTTATAAATTTGGCTTACGCCAGCGTTATATGTTAGGTGATATTATTTATTAAAGTATAGAAATTTTAACTATAACAAGTTTTTTATATTATACAAGATAGAAATGACCCATATATTATGGAGTTCGATGCTTATAATAATATATATATACTGATCATTGTTCAAAAGAATTTTTAGGTAAACAATAATGAAATATTATGGTGAGTGATTTTCTTTTTTAAAATTTCTTGAATATTAATTTTATTGTTATTCTAATTTTTAATTATATTTAATTGAAACGTATAAGGATGTGACTTATCATTCACCAGAGAGTCATTTTTAGAGTTAATAAGATGTCACTATAGATTTAGGTTTCTTTGAGGGGATTAAATATAGGAGACAGTCAGTGTGTCGAGAATGGTCAAGTGATTGGTAACTGTTCTCTACTAACACCTAAGAGTTATTATGGTACTTTTGCAATGGAATTAGTGAGTACAAAGGGTGACCATGGAGATTCATTTTCGATGGCATGGTCCATTCAAAATTATGAGGGGAGGTTGAGAGATCACGATGAGAAGATAAAGAAAATGCTATAGGAGAGGGAGGAGGAACGTGAGCAGCATCATATGAGAGATGAGATAATTCTAGAGTATATTTGTTAAATTATGTGTGGTGTTGGTATGGAGTTTCCTTCCCTTAGTCCATTAAGTTATCCTTCTTCAACTAAAAAAATGATGATTTTTGTTGTTTTATGAATGTTTTGTAATTTCGTATGAAAAAAATATTATGTTTGAAATGATGTACTAATTTTATGTTTTTTTAATATTTTTAATTATTTTAATATTTTTAATTTTTTTAAATAGTTTTAAATATTTTATTTTTTTGTGTTTTAATCTATTTTAATTAATTTTAGGTTTTGTAACTATTCGTAAGTGGAACTAATTTTTTAGATTTTTAATTATTCTTTAATTGATTTAATTTCTTAATTAAATTAAATAATTTAAATAATTTAATTTTTTTTCAAGTATATTGAATTTTTAATTTTTCAAAATATTTTTATTTAATTTATATTTAAATAATTTTAAAAAATATATAGTTTTTTAATATTTTTAATTAATTTATTTCATTTTTATTTTTAAGTATTTATAATTATTTTTCATTATCTTGAATTTTGATATTTTTTCTATAAATTTTATTATTTGGCAACGATTGATACTTCATCACAAATAATATTTTACAATAGACCATCACAAAAGTTTATATAAAAAATGTCACCTGAATCTATTGTTGCAGATTGCTGATCCATCACAGAAAAATACTATTTACGATGGACCCTTGCAAATGCTAACATTTACGATGGGTTATTTGCGACGAACTCTCTTTGCAAATGACATTTTTAAATGAGAGTCTGTCGCAAATAACCAGTTGCAATTATCTTAAATTCCTATTTTGAAGAGAATATTTTTCCCCGTTTCAAATCAGAATGCCTCATATGTATGGGATGATAAAAAACGTTACCCCATTCCTTGAACATGGAATTCCCCTCGATAATCGTGGGATGCCTCAAATTCCCTTGTTAGAGAGGATCAACCCTACCAGTGTTATGCTATCAACACATCATGTTCTAAAACTACATTTTTATTTAATCCCATCTGTATGGGATATGTAGTGATGCCCAAGAATTTTGTATTCGGGTATAGCTGCATGTTCATTAACCCTTTGGCCACTTGGCCCTCGTTACGGTCCAGGTGTCATGAACATAAACTATATATGATTCACCTTATGGTTTCTATGAGGTACATAGTTCTATTTGGATCCATTCACTTATGGTTTTCCTCTTACATTCCATGTATGTACCATTGGAGTGAAAATTTCCCCTCTTTCTCCAAAATCAATGACCCCAAACTAAGAACTGATGGTCTAAGATTTAAGATAAATAACTAATATCCATGGTACACACTATTTGACCTTAATATAATTTCATTTCATGGTTCTTATTCTTACTTTATGATATAACCCATTGGCATGCTCAAATACAGTATAGTGTGGGACCTAGAGTGTTGAATCCCACCCAGATATTCCCTCATTCCATCATGACACATCAAGTATTTTTCAGTTTGGATTTCCTTAACCCTTTAAAAAATATCCCCTATAATGTTGAGGATGTCTGGACAAGGCTCACCTCCCATCCTAGGCCAACACCCAGATGTATCTCTAGCAATAAATAATAGATCCTGTTTTTTGAACATGGTTAATAGAGTATCCTACATTCTCCAACCCCATTCTTGATTGGTATGTCTGTGGTCCCTAGGATTCGAACATGGTCAAAAATTGATCCCTACTAACCAGTCACCTCTTTATCCAGAACTATAAAGTCTCAATTCACCTCTTTTTGACATCCTTATGTCTTGGTGGAATTTGAACACTCTTGGTGTTACTCCTTCATGCATCATTACACATTGAGTAAGTAGGTTCGTATAGTTCGAACACTCTCAACCAAGATTCTTCTTTTCCTTGGTGTGCGCTTCCATGTTTAATAAAAATCATCTAACCACTAATTTTTTATCGTACTAACTATGATTCATGTGAGCATATAATTCATGGTAGGACTTATACCAATGTTGTCAAGCTGCACAAATTCTCAGTCCAGGAGACCTGACCTTAATCTAATTGTCATGGTACAAGCTCAATGAACATAAACTAAGAGTCTAAGTCTAAGCCCCATGACTTTAAATTTTATGAAAGTATTCAATGAGAGTGTGTTCTATGATGTGGGCCTCAATAGTCCCCATTTACATCGGGTTATGGATATCACACCATGAACATCCCTTTTAGAATAATTTTATCCACATCCAAAACACCTAATATTAAATTTTAGCCCTACCCAGTACAAATATGTGATGCCTTGTACATAATCATGAGAAGATTCAAAACCCTCTTTTGAGAGAGTATCCATTTTTTGGCGTCGATCTTCTATCGCATCATATTTCATGTCCTTGAAACATGACCATAAACTATTTGAAAATGGTCCAAACATTATGACTATAAAATAAGAATCATAGTCAATATAGCCTGTATTTAAACATTTTTCCATGATCCAAGACATACGACCTTAAATTTTGTGCAACATCCTGGTCATATGACATCAAACTATAACAAGAACTATCCTCATTGTAGGATGTTAAACCACATGTCTATCATCATCATTGTATAACAAAAAATTCCATGGAATCCTATGCTATCACCTAATAGGCCCTCTTATCTATTGCTGGTCATCTACCACATTGTTCATATTATCAGTTTTTTCTCATCATCTGAGAATATGCTACCCTAGATGATGTGTATAAACTTTTGTCAAAATAATACACCTACATAAATGTGATATAATCCATGATGGAATAATTCCAAGAGTGTTGGAGTCCTTTCAAAAATCGCATCACTCCATTTCCACATTTCACATTCCCCTTACTTGGATCCTTATCCACTTCCACATGTGAAGGGATCCCAAATCTGAATGGTGTTTGGTGAAGGCTCACATACCATCCAAGTCTAATGAGACAATATTTTTAACTAAAATATGAGATAGGTTTTTTGTTTCAAACATGGTGAGTTCCCAACCATCATTTTTGGTCCCCATTACTAGGTAATGGTACAAATATAGTGTTTTAAAAATAGTCAATAATTATCCTATACATCCATTCCACTCTTCTTGTGTTCCATATATTGATCATTTTGATTCACACTCCTCATTCAAAATTTTTTAGGTTGAATCTAACATCCCTGGTGTTATCCCATTCTAGCACTAAAACACATCAAGAATGAAAGTTGGATATTTCATGAGCCTCATCTGCCAGCCATAACCTCCCTCAGCCTGGACACTCTCAGTGGCCAGTCAACAATAACAGACCTTGAGACATTGATGTTTTATGTAACTACCATATGAAAAAAAATCACATGGTCATGCCTTTTCTCACACTGTGTATGACCCACGTGAGATTAGTTATTGGTTGTTGGTTGTATTAAAAATAAGATTAATGTAATAAAATAACGAAAGGAAATATTTTCAAGCATAAAATTAAGAAAAACCAGAGTTTTAGGGGGTGATCCACACATTTGAGCCTCCATTTAGAAAAATTATCCTCTATGACTCCATTTCAGCGATTATGTTCTCAAGCTCGACCGAAATCTACTGGGTGACATCGAAGACCTATTTACACGATACCTAGTACTACTTCTCTTCATTATACTTAGAGTGAACATCATCAAAACTGATCCAATACCTATCATGATATAACCATCAATCAGACTCAACCTTCTTGATCTCATCCTCCTTGTCCTAGGATACTATCGGTTGAGACCTTAGACAATTGGTGATCTTATATTGAGTATCAACAGTCATCTCTTTCTTCTGGGCTAGCCTCTCTAGATTGGAAATCTCTTTCTAAGCTTTCAGTTGTAATTGGGAGCATTTAGATTTGTGTTTCCTCAAGTCCAGATCAAGAACCTTTCATTTTCCATCTTCTTTCTTGATGAGGATGTCCTAGTCTAGTGCATAAATGGTGCTGTAATCCACCCAATTGGTCCCCAGAATAAATAACCAATGGTGGATAGATCCCATATGTTGTGGTAGTTCAATTATTCGGATGTTAGTGATGATGTTTCACAGATTCTTCCACACCTTGTGGTAGAAAACCCATTTATCCTTGATGAAAACTAGTTCAAAATCCTTAATATCTTCAGATGGAACAGGATCATGAGTAGGAAAGTGCACTAATATATTTTCTGCAGGATAATGGAGGTGCAGATCATCAAACACAAGTATCTAGAAAACTCTTCTATATTCAAGAATGACTCGCTAGATGATTATCTCAGAAAACATTTACCAATATGTCTCTACACCATTGGAGTAAGCCTATGACTCATCTTATGGTATCATGAAGGTGGATTCCATTTCCTTGATTCCCTTGGATACTCCTTATCGCGCGACCTTGGATTCTACTCTCTCAACCGCAACTGGTGATAATTCTGATGTAGGTGTTCCCAATGTATCCTCCTCACTCTTCTTAGTCATTTCTTCCATCACAAATTTCAGTATCATAATTTTGGCACCATTAGACACTTCTGGTAGTTCCACTACCCTAGGCTCAACCACCGCTACTCTTTTGGCCTACACTATTATGGGCCAATCTCAACCCCCTCTATTGTGGGCGTAGTCTCAATCATCCCCTCTGATTGAAATTTCCATTTTCAAAACATTCAAATCCTCTCTATCCATTTATACTTGGGGATAATCATCTTCTATCTCCACCTCAGCCTCATGCCCTGCTAATATGGGTGTTGGAACTGGTGGTTGAATCTCGAACACCGTTTGAACTACCATTCCAAAATATGTCGGTCAAGATTAAGAAGAAACATAAAAGAGTAAAATACATAGAGGAGTGAGAAACCTCCCAGAATTGTTTACTCTAGGGATATTCTCCTTAAAATTCACTGGTAGTTTCCTAAGAAAAGTCCCCTCTGTAACCACCGCCTTAGTTATAGGTGTCAACATTTGGATGCTCGTACATATGACATCAAGATGGCACCCCATAATCACCCTTTCATGGTTTGAGGTCCACAAAACTCCTTTTCATTCCCTTCATAGATGAACCTATCTTCCATGCTTGATTCCAGAAAAATTAAAGAGAATATATCAGACCCCAATTTTAAGGAATATGTTATATCTGAGGTACATAAGATCCGAATATTTACCCAGTCTAGAGAAACCCTTCATCCCATCGGAGGGACTCATTAATAATATATTCCCCATTAATCACCTGAAACATCGAGAAATAATGTACACACATGTTTTTTGGTCACCAATAGTTGTGGGGGAGAGGTATTGTCCAGGAACACCTTCACCCGATTATTCAGTGAATGCATAGTGACTCGATAATTCACCATGTTTTCCAGCTCCACCCCATATCACCCCTAGTCCAAATGAATGAGAAAGTTCGAAATGACATGAAAAATCATAGAAAGGTTCATCCCATTCATATTTATATTCATTCACATTCCATGAGGGTAGTTAATCTACACATAAGGACCCACCCATTTGGTACTGCCACTTACCTAGGAGCCTCGGGCATAGTTCTATTACACACCCTACAACTCCTACATGTTTGGGTACATGAACTAGGGACCCATTATTTGTGTCCTTCACCAAAACCAGATCTACCACCATGATTCCCTCTAGCCACTATTCGGCCTCATCTCCATAGTGGAGGTCTCACCCCTTAATTGGTTTGGGTGGCCCATTATCTCAACATAACCTCAGGGTTTGAACTCACCCAACTTTACATGTAATCGGGAGTAATCGTATATGCAGCATTGGGTGGTGGTATATCATTCCTCATATTTTCATATTCATGTATAAATATGTGCCATATTATCCTCATCACCAAAGTATGACACCCTTGAGGCACCTCTGAGTGAATCTTTGGGGACAATCTTTATAGACACCTAAACTGTCTGGGAAACTGTTATAGATTTTATGTCTCACAAACCATATCACAAACAACTCTCTCTAGTAGTACCACACATTTAAAGGCTAATAGGTAAAATCTCTATTCTTTGGTCCCTCTTTCATTATAATTCACAACCCTTGTTGACTATGAGAATGGGTGAAACATGAAGTGATCTTCCAACCCGGACTTATCCATCACTTCCAACAGACCCTACATGAAAGGGTGACTTCCTATGATATTCAGGATTGCTATCCAAAAACATTTCATGGGAGGGGAAATGGGATTTGGGTACTCATAACCCCCCATATGTGTACCCAACCAAATATACAAGAAGTGAAAAGGACTGCACACATGTGATGAAATATTCCCATAACTAATATGATAATGTACCATGTATAAAGTTTCAAGAATTGGGATACTAAGTTTGGAAAACTAAACAATCACCAACATTTATACTATTATAAAAGTGCTTGGACGCACCTCCATGTGAACATCTCTCACTAGGAGCATCCAACAAAAAATGACAGCTATGATGAATCCTTCCATTTTGAATATGGAATTAGCCTTAGTCTTGACTCCATATATACATAGCTACCATTTCCCCATTGGTATCCTCTAGGACCATAGAATGCCTCTTTGAAAACTTCTCCACCTTCTCATCTCCTTCAATTGGTCATATTTATAGTTTGTTTAAGAAGTATCGAAACTACTTCTTAAAGGGAATGTCCCTTATCTTTATATTCTCTTCACTAGTGACCATCACCTGATCCACTAGTGCCTTATCTAAGGAAAGAAATTACTCTTACCCCCATACATTCTCTCTGGGGGAAAATTCGTCATAAATTTCTTCTAGGATGGTGATCCAGAAATATTGTGAAGGTTACATAGGCTGAATCCAACCTCCCCATGATGTAGATAGAATTTATTGGTACATAGTGAACATCTTTTCAGTACCTCAGGCATGACCTCCAATGTCCAATTAACATAGAAATACAAAGCCCATGTTGCTTCAGAAAGTCCAACATGCTACACTCAGTATCATTCATCAACATGACACACTCACCCACTGAGCCCAAGCCAACTCATATGTGAAGTTTCCACTCTGGTGAATATTGAAACTATCATTCCATCCCTTATATGGATCCCACTCACTTCTTTGAATATCATCTAATACTGCAGCATGGATGCCTCTTACTCCATATTCTCCCCATCAATGTTGTTCATATGGATGTAGAGAAGTTCCACTATGATGGGTGCATGGAACTTCCAGATGTGGCCTACTATAACTTTGGTCCACTAGTACGACACTAGTAATCCCTTGAAACAATAAGATGGCTCATCCCTACATTCTGCAGAAATGTAGTGTGAATCCATAAAGAATAATCCTCTTACATAAAGGGTATTCCATTTGAGCTTCTGATAGTTGTTCTTTAAGTGAATCTTAGTTCGAGGCGCTTCAGAAGTACTGCACAATCATAATGTTGTATAATATATCTTTCTCTAGAGAAAAATATATGTTGACCTTTTGGGCGTCCATTTTTTTTGATACATAAGTGTTTTCTAATGCTGGTTGATGAAGATCATTCATGAATCTTCTTCATATATCCTTGTTTATGGATGGCTGACTCATAGGTCTAACTTCATGGTGATACAATTTGTGTTTTCCAGTTCTCTATGCCACAATTTTTGAGAAAATATCCAACAAGGAATGTTCACTAATGTATCATTTGCAGAGAATGTTCAAAGAGATGAAGAGATGCATGAAAAGAAAGGAATGTGTTTTCTTTGAAATAATCTTATAATCCTTTAATCCCCCACACTATTTATAAGCATAGGATAAGGTCGATTTTTGTGATGACCTCTACACCAGGCACTTTCATGTGCCATCCTTGCATGAAACTAACACGAGTGACTATAATGAATGAGATTTTCCAAAGGTCATGGATTGTAAATTTTCAATGACTCTTCATCAGAATATGACCATCCTACATTCCTCAGCAACTCCCATTCTAGGGGATGGATTTGTTGGTGTGGAAACATCTTCCATGGGAATAGTTGATGAATATACAACTGGTTTGGAGAAAATCCCAACTAACACAACCCAAAAACCCTTATTAGTGTATTCTTTGTGATGCCCTACATCTTGGTGGAATGATGGAGCTCATGGTGCTCACACCCTAAATGTCACTTTCATGAACACATGAAGTCATGATGGTGTTCTTCAATGAGTCTGACTGTGTTTTTTGGCTATGTGAACAAATTACACTGTCCTTCATGAGTATGATAGATCCCAACCCATTTGAAAAGACCACAATTTCCTCATGAACTACAGATAAACTTCACGAAAACCCTTTCCTATAAATACCCCCTCATTAGGAAATTTGAGGGATTCTTACCCAACCATTCATCTTCGAAATTTCTCCCAAATCTAGAACCTCATGTGCATTAAGTACCATGCTAAAAATGGATTATTCAAATTACCTAGGCTTTATAATACCCCATTTCACGTGTTCTTGAAATCATAGACCCTAGGTGTAGATGCCTTTTCTAAAGGCCTACCCCCTTCAAAAAGTAATAATTCCCTCAGGGTATCTTGAGTATTTTTGAAGCATTCATTTATTTAAAATAACTCCTTTCTCGAGTGAGTACTTTATCCTAATGCAATGTCACCTTGTTTCATGAATTCTACTCCTTCGTGAATCCCCTAACCTCCATGAATCTAATTATTGCGTGGACCTAAGCTTCACAAAGAAGAACTCATATTACTCTCTATACTATATCCCTTATTATAAAACCTCTTCATGATGGTTGAGTTCATAGATCCCCCACACCCATCTGGGTTTGGTCCAACTACACCTCGAGTCCATATGTGACTTGTTCCACCCATTCATGTGACCCACACCAATTTATGTTCTTCTGAAGACTTCCACCCAAAATTTTACTCTCAACATAGGTAAACTATTTCCTTTTCCTTATCAACATAGGAATTATAACATGGAGGTCATGATTAGAAACTCCTCCCCATTATCACATCCTCACATTGCTTAATCCATGACCCGCTCAAGGGTGCATGATAAATGGTTATGTAAGAATAAGGGGTATGGAGTGACTCCACCTCATCCGAGATGTATTTCGTAAAAATACCTTGCCAAAATGTCCACAACACATTATTTTATAATGTGGCCTTACCCTATGAAATAAGAACAAGATGATTATTTTATGAGTGTCATGGGATGGTCTTCACACCACCCACTGTCACATTGGAATGAGTTTATCCTAACATGGAACTAGATCCTCCTAACATGGAATGAAGTCCTCCTAGTGAATACCTCATGAAGTATGTCCCTTGAAATTCGTGTAGGAGGTAGTACTCTTACTCCTATTTGCCTCCCTGAGATACCAAAATAAATGAGGAGGTGGAAACTCCAATGTCCAATATCTTTACCTTTAGGACTGGTACATTTCCACTAGTGGAAAAAGTGGATAGAGCAAGTTCCAGATATTCCACTTCGTATTATTTCTCCCACTATGCATGACTGAAGTGGGATTATAGGTTAGTAGTGATAATAACATCCATCTGTTCTAAAACCCTATGGGATTCAATTAAACATAATCCCCAATCACATTCACCGTATGGTCCAATCCTATGTTTAATATCTAATCATACACTATGGGATTATCCTATATGTAAGCCACAACAATAATCACACTATGGGATGCTCCTATACATAATCCCCAACTATAAAATATGGGAAACTTTTATACATAATCCAAAACCATACTCACAATATTGGCTACTCTGATTCATAATCCCCAACCATACTCACTATGGGAATCCTCCTTAGGTATAATACCAAGACATTCTGATATACATGGTATTTGATTCCCATCTAACTAGGATACATAGGAAGTGTCCTTGAGGGCCAAACCCAATAGTCAAACCATCTTGATTTTCTCAAGTCAATATCCCTAGTAAGATCGTGCCCCCCACCTGGGAGACCCCATATTCTCTAGGTACCTCAGTAAGCTCAATTATTAATCCCCAAAACAATTATAACCAAAATAAATCCTCTTTAAAAGAGAAGCACTCATGTGTAATCCACACACCACCCCTTGTCGAATCACCCTTCGTGACATGAGAATCATTATCGCATGATGTCATACTACATAGACCAGTCATGTCATACTACCATAAACCATGGGATTGAAATACATTGGTTTTGATCCCTATCTTATAAATTTGGTATGTAGGAAGCCTCTTTGTGGTTCAATCCCAACCAATGGTAAACATTGCAGGTTCTCCCACATAGAGATGTATCTCCTTCATCCACTTCCTTGGGTGTTCTATCAACAGTAAAGGTGTGACATATTATATTTAAGGGAAACACCACCAAGATCATCCTCCATGAGGCATTATGATCCATCCATTAGAAAAAAATCAGGCTCTCCTTCCTAGGTATCAACCCCCTATATCCTTTCTTGGGGTGTTTAATCAACCTTCACGATGTGACAACTTCCATTTTTGGGACACACCTCCTGGATCTGCTTCCATTGTGAATTCTGATGCATGTATTGGTAAACCTTTTAGGTTTTCCCTCCAAGGTATATAACACATTGATCCATCTCTAGGGGTGTCTGATCATCTTTCATGGTGTGACATCTTCTATTTTTGGGATACACCTCCTAGATCTACATCCATTGGAAATTATGATCCATAAAATGGTAAAAATTTCAGGTGCTCCACACAAGTAATTTACCTCTTTGATCCACCTCTCAGGGAGTCCCATAAAGCTTCATGATGTTACATTTTACCTTTATGGGACACACATCAATGATTTTCCTCCCTAGGGAATTCTGATCCATCCATTGTAAACTCCCTATTGCGATATCTTCTCTCCTAGGTACACACCTATTTAATATGCCTCCATGGGTAGTTTTGATCAATAAACATCTTCTCTATATGATGATAAACTCTTTATCTAATCCATATTAATTTGACATTTCGATCAGTCTCCACATGATGTTAAACATGGGGACTAGATCTAAAGAAGTACTTCATGCTAAACATGGGATGACTGAGGTAAAAAGGTTGGAAGATATGTACCCATGGTATCAGCTACCAAATGATAAACATGATATTACTAAGGTGAAAGCCTTGGAATATTTGAGCCAATGAAATCATCTATATCATGCTAAACATGTGATGCCTAAGATGAAAATGTTGGAAAATATACATCTTTGATGTTATATACCTAGTGATGAAAATGGGACCCCATGGGTTCCACACCTAAGATGCCTCTTTGGGATTCCCTCCTATGAGTAAGAATACAGGGGACCAAGGTTCCCAGTGTCTAGACATACCAGCGATGCCCAACATGACTACAATCCTGATCAAATGTCACTACCCTATCAAGACCAATTGTAAATTCTATACAGAAGCAATGTACTTAACTAATGTCCATAATGAGATTGAACTAGGAATGATTTCAACAAACAAGAATTAACTATATGAGGGAGACCCAGACTTGTTGAAAAGTTCCAAGGTGGAATCCATGGAAAGTGGAACTGACATCCCATCATCCCATTTTGATCAAGGAGAAGATACCTCCATTCAATGTAATAAAATCCTCCCACCAATGTAAGGGAGGAATGTGGGGTAAAAATATTCACCAGTTCACTTTCACATGAAAACAGTGGCCCCGAGGAATATATCAGAAACACTTATTAATAGGTGTCCATCAAAAACCTTTAATTATTAAACCATTAAATAATCATAGTCTTGAAAAGCTTCTATATATGACTATTTTAGTATATCTGGGCATGATGCTATTGCACTGATGAAAAATTATTAGCTTGATCCTAGGGATTTCAAGTGTATTTCATAGGTTATTGAGATGGGGTGAAGAGGTATAAATCAGGGGTACATCATAATGGGCTCTCTAAGTGTACTCTATGTAGGGATGTCACTTTTCACATGTCTTATTTACCTTGGATGAGATTTTTTGATGAAAATAAGAATGTATATATATAATTATATATTATATTATTCTTTTATATATATAATGTTCTATTGTTCACAATTAGTAAATGAAAGGGAGATATATTTAGGGATATGATTATACGAATTCAAACCCTTGAATTCTGTCAATTAGTTATGTGAAATGACCAATATGAACACCCTTTAAATATGCTCATTAATTCATTTGTTTCATTATAATTTATTAAAATTTAATCATTGGGTCAAAATTTCCATCCATAAATGGTTGGGTCATAAATAAGGCAATTATATTGGAATTGTGATACATATTAATATAAAATTGACCTTTTTACACTCCCACTTGGATACAATCAATTTAATGATGTTTTATTTAATGATAAAATAAAAAATGTGCGATAAAACTTGGGAATTAAAAAGGATTGAATTCCATGGTTATTTGAAGTTGTATCATTAAAATATTATCAGATTATCCAAATGCGAAAAATATTATGATGGGAGAAAGAGTGACACATTTTAGAAACCCTTATAAAATCAGAGTAGTAATTCAATAATAGAACATCATAAAATTTAACATGATGGACCACATTACCAATACTATTTTGATATCTGGGACTTCAAAAGACCTTAAGAATGCCTCTATATAATCTAGATGCTTTAAACATACTATAAATGAAATAATTATGCAGCTTGTATACTTTTTCTTAAATTAAAGAAACAAAATAAGAAAATTATCAAAAAAACATTGAAAAATAAAAATATTAGAGTATATAAGAAATCATTATGAAATATAAAAAAATACCATATCACCATGAAATTATAAAATTAACCCATGCCAATTCCTCACATATAAACATAAAAATAAAACTTATTGAGGTTTGATCATATACATTGTATATTCTAAATACTAAAAGAATTAAAAAAAATGTATTAGGCCTCACACTATTTCTATATATATTTTTCTATAAATCTATATATATCCAACCACATATTATAGGGACATTTCTCTCACCTATAAATCAAACCATAATGTATTCATGTACAGTAAGGTTCATGTGTAGAGTGTTATTATAAAACTCAATAGATCACCACAAATGAACCATTTTATAATCCAAAACATATTTGAGTGCATGTATATTATAATATGAATGTAATTTTAGTCAATATATATAACCCATGGTGTGCCATCATGTACTTACCAATCCACCCTATTGATTAACACTATATACTTTGGCGAATCCCAGTGAATTAAAACCATTAATCCCAAATTCACAAAAGTTAGATCATCATGGGACCACCTATTTCATGATTTGGATACAATAATAATAATTTCTATAGCATAATCCTTATTACTGTTCACATAACATTCCCTAGGTCATGTTCCTCAAACATTAATCATAGTAAACATGAATATAGCCTCAACTTGGTCCTCTTAATAGTGGGTTAGTTTTCTAATATTTATCCCTTAGGAAATGTACATCAAATAATGAGTTTCTATGTATGCATTGAAATATTATTGAATAATTTGGGAAATTATTCTATATATACATATATAACTCTTAGGGAATTATAATAACAAGCCTAACATATTTGTATCTATCATTTACGTTTAGATTATTTGTCACATTAATATTTTATATTGATTTAATAAAAAATGTCATAATATCATATGGACCACCACATATATCCATTTAAAACAATTCATATCCAAGCATTTAACATCCTGAAATACCATGCACTATGCTAGAAAACCAATGGATTTCCTCAAAACATTCAATGAACATCTCTCAAATGAATAATTAGCCCCTGAAATCTAATATATTGAGCTAACCAAGACATATTAATGGACTCAATCTGGGCCTACAAAAGATTTTAGGCATAAAACTTCAACAATATAGGCTAAAAAGTATTAAAATAAAAAAATAAAGGAAAATTTGGAAATTATTTATACTCATTATGATTTAACCAAGTTATGCATATCTAACATTATTCTGTGATGAAAATATGGCATAAACCTTGAGGTTGTTGGACCTATAAGGCTATAATAAACGTTTTTTACCATGGAAAATTGGTTCATCACATACCTATTATACACTATTTGAAAATAAGAAACAAATATGAAAACATATAATATTTGTTGACAAGGAATCCATGAAATCTAAAAAAGGAGTGAATATTGATAAAGAACACTTCAAATATATATCATCAGCCAAAAATGGCATATATTTATAAAAATTAAGCTTCAGGTGTTTATGATTTTGAGGAAAACAAATAGGGTTTGTCTATTACACTTACACTATAAGTCCACTAAAAACTCCAAAATTATTTTCCTTGACTCTATGTAACATGAGTGTCAGCCCCCATTCCCTAGTACTGACAACCCTCATATACAATAACATTGACATTACATCGATTATGAAAAATAAGGTCTCTATAGATCCGCTAGGGTGCATGTCTAGGGAGTAACTACATAACACCCTATCTAATTCACCACTTTAATATGGATAGTTTTTAAATTAATGGCGTGTAATGTTGGATAATAAATTGGGTAGATTATAAGAAGATATAACATGTAATCAACCAAACTATTAAAAACAAGTAGTTTTGATAAAAAAGTATTCATGCAAGTCAATTAATCAAATAATAATGAGTATGATTTAATAATATGTTAATTATTTCCAACCCAATCATCCAAATAAACTTTGATCCAAGATCACATTTCATGTAGGGTACCTATCCACCATATGAGACTTTTATATATTAGATTTGTGACCAAATACAATATCCATAGGATGTAGTATATATATATATATATATCCATATTAATCATTCCAAATGGAAAATCACTTGTAATGCCCCGACCCCAGTTACCCAGAGTTAGTGCATTATTTTAATACATTGGCATGATTATAAGGAATCAAGTCCCGAAGGACCGATCCTTTTAGGAGTCTTGGAAAATAGATTACATACATGAATGTTACATTACACTTTATAACATACAAAACAACATAAATAATCTTTTATGAACACCATTATTACCTTGACTTAACCGTACATATCAATCATGATACACATCTTGGAATCCTAGGAAAAGTAAAACATAGAAAGGGGTGAGCTCAGATGCTTAGTAAGAATAACAATATAGCGAAAACATTCATAAATAAGCATAAACATTTATGTCAATGTATAACTATTTTTTTTTAAACTTGAACTTCAGCATAATATGGAAAAAATAAAATTAAATAATTCTATTTACTTATTCACATGGATATTCTTATAGTTTAAAAATGACAAGCAATATCAATAACTACTTTCATAATGATGGAATGCATAATGTCAGACTATCATAACCATGTAGCCAAGGCCTCATGCTAAGACTACAAATAAGATTTTGTCAAGGCCTCATGCGAAGACACTAGTTTGTCTCAGGAGTCCTACCGATGCATCGAGGAGCTAAGCAGGCTCCACCCTCCACTTATTAAGTGCAATGCATTACTCATATGAAAAGTTTGAAACATAAAATAAACATTCGTATTAAAAATAGAATACGAAATGTCAATACTTTAACCACAAACCATGAATGGTATAAAAATATCACATCCACAGTCAAACATAACTCACTCGATAAAATATGAAAGATTTTATTGTATCAGATTAACCTCAATCGAGAATAATGAAGGATATTGACGTAGATTAAAATAATAATCAAACTATTGAGAGAAATATACCCATTTTTCTTGAAAAAATTTAAAAGTCACACTATCTGTCAAGAAGCCATTTAAAATAGATTTTTGAATAAAATTGTCCCATACCAATTTGAAACTTTTGAAAAGAATTATCATTTCAAAACATTCACGTCCATATAAATAAATCCCTAAAATAATTTTGAAAATATGGACATTAATTAAAAATATTTAGATTGATAAATCTTTAAAACATTTAAAATTATGAACTTGATAAAGATTTCCTTTCAAAAATCCTTAAAATATTCATTTTGAAATCATTTTTATGAAAAATGGACATGGATGATAAAAATGTCCCAGTAAATACTCACACATAAACAATCTCGGATAATAATGAGATTGAGGAATTAACCCTTACCAATTTGGTAACATACGAAAAATACACTCCATGAAAGAAGTAGCATATAATGAATATGTAAATACACATAAATTAAAGTGTATTAAACAAAGAATACAATTATGGGCAGTAAATAGACCACACAAAAGGTAATAGTGGCAATATTGCATGAATCTCACTAGAATAAGGAGTGAGATGAAAACCCCTTACCTTGTACTTTTCCTTGGTCGAGGGTAGGATAACCTCCTGTATAATAGTTAAATAATTCTTATTAAATTATACAAGAATCATATACATAAATATGATATCATATATGATCTTTTAATATTGCCTTGTTAATAATATTTTAGTATTATCGTCATTTCGAGTGTTAACTTACTCGTTTTCTTTTATATGTTTTGTTACATAAGACATGTTTGTTATGGATAGGTTGTATCTTATTCATATCCAGAATGATATGAAGTCCTTAAAAATTATTTTAATCATCAAATGAAAATTTGTCTTGAATGGATACGATGGGGAATGAATCTCTTCGCGTTCGTGGAGACGGTAGTCCGTACGTACGCACGAACACTACTTCCATTTTATTTTTTATTTTAAAAGGAATAAAAACCAAATGATACATATGTATATTATTATTCCAGTATAATATAATATCTTATATGTGTTACTTAAGTTCATTAACACCTTCCTTTATACCTTCCATGTATGGTATGAATGAGTCATATCACATTGAGGGGGTGGTAGTCTTTACTTCCTCAAATGAAATTATCGTATATATATACAACATGAAACGAATAATGGTATGATATAAAAAGGAATTAAAGAATATTATATGTAAAATAAAAATAATTAATATTATATTTAATTTTATTTCCATCATAATGGCCACCATGAGAGGTGGTAGGAAATAATTGAACAATCATCGTTTCGTGAGGCGTTTGGTTGCAATGCACATAAACATTATGTTCTTCACCCATTAGATGGAGGTGTGCGTAAGTGTAGTTAGAATAATTCTCCTAACAATATACTAGTATATTTAGGATACTGGTTTTGTTACAAAAGAAAATAATAATAAGAGTTTAGGGGTTGGAGAAGTAATATAAAACAAAAAAAGCTAAGAGAAATCGTTACCATTAATTTGGGTAACTCCCTTTGGTTTGATCCAAAAAAAACTCTTGAAGTTCCTTCTGTCTAATGTAAGGATTCTAGGAGGAGTAGAGGGATGTAGGGAGATTAATTGGGCAGAGTTTGGATGATCCAAAAGTCTTGAGAGGTGTGAGGAATTGGTTAGAAGTGGTGTCCTTTTATAAGGGGGGGAGGGGCTCTTTAGGAAAAAATTAAAGTATTAATTTATAATAAATTCATATTCGGTTTCTAATGGCTCCAAAGTAGATTATTCAAAGTATATGGTTGGTATGGGTTGAAATCCTTTCAACCAATAGATTTTAGACAGGTTGGGGTCATTATATTAACATTATCTTTTAGTTTTAACTCTTAGTTAATTAGATTGACATTTACCATGCCACTTTGTATTTTTATATTATATAGTTAATAATCTTACCATATACATCCAAGAGACCCCCCAAGTGGTCTATTAATGATATAACTATCATGATATAAGTCCTTTATCCGATCCTTGGATTTTTAGGAATAGAATATCAATTAATAATATAAGATTTGTTTTAAAAAATCTTTTATTTCAATTTTGTCACTATTGGGTATTTTGTTTTTGATAAATTCAGAAGAGCATTATTACTTCGAACCAAATTCATATAACCAGTACTAATATGTCATATTAACCCAATTTTTTTTTGGCATTCATAAAAAGTTTCATATTACATTTATTTTGATATTTATAATATCAATTATTTTAACATTTCATTAATTATGTAATTACTGCATCACCATTGTGTCATTAATAAATTAAATTATTTAATGTCTAAAAATTATAAATAAAATACTGTTATGTATGAAATCATTTTAGATTTCTAATAAATATTTATAATCTAATTTTTCTTATGTAATACCCTATATTAAAAATGTTTTAGTAATTAAACTTTGATTTTACCTCTTTTAACTCTTCTTTGAATTAAATAATAATAAATGTCCTAATCTAATCCATGTAGACTTGAATGATAATATTTTATTCCTATGGTTGTTTTTGGTCGAGATACACTTGTCCAATAGAATTAGGACATTTGTTAGGGTGATATTAATATCATTTTTACCCTTAATTATCCTATTTACTTTTAGGTGTGGTAAATAAAAGTAAAAAGTTACTATTCACCAAAAATTATTTTTATCTTATCAATCCACATTTTACTCCTTGATATTAACCGTGTATCTCAGATTTTTGAAATTCCACTCACAGAATCGGTAAAATTATGTTTTATGTGTATTTCCAAATTCTCCTAGGAGGTGGGTAAAAGGCATTGAAAAGTTTAATAAAATTTTTATATATCTAAAATTATTCTAAAAAAACTCCAATTAAATAAATTGAACATATTTAGGTATTATGTATCTATTTTGACATTAAATAAATTTAAATAAAATAAATAATTATTTAAATAAAAAATCCATTTTCAACTATAACTCAGTGTTCTTTTCACTATTCATCAGAAATTGAATGTTTTTAGAAAAATACCAAAAATTTACCCTAATATAATTTTGATATTCCAAATTCAATAATGAAGTATATTTTACAAAATTCAAAACATAGAAGTTGCATTTATTAATTTAAAATTAATTCCCACTGTCAAAAAAATGTGGGTTTTTAAGAAACAATAATTATCAAAAGATTGACACTTGTTTATGTCCGGTTCAAATGTGAAATTATGTCCAATGACAAACATTGGGATACATGGTAATAATATATTATATATATAATTTAAAACCACTGAAATTAATAATTTATCACTATTAATTATTTCGATTAAAAAAGTTGTTTTTAATTAAAATTTAGTAATTTTCACTATTCATCAAAATATGAAAGTTATCAGAAAAGTTCCAAAAATTTACCCTAAGCTAATTTCGATATTCTGAATCAAAAAATGAAGTCCATTTTGGAAGATAAAATGTATAAAATTTCAAAATGTGGGTATTACTATTCATAACAGTTAGTTTGATTGGTTGTGGTGTGTGTTAGAACTCGAAGTTGCGTACAACACATGCTACTGCATTATACAAAGAGAAGAATATCGTGGAAGCTTAGGGTGTTACATTCTCCCTTATTTCAAATAAATTTCATCCTTGCAATTTGAAATTATTTTTCAAATATAAAAGGTTGAAAATAGAAAATACCTTTGGGAAAACCCTCATCGGAAATTAGTTTAATAAAATTTAGTCTTAATAAGAAGAAAAGGGAAATGAAAGGGTCACACCCAAATTATTATCTCAATTAAGAGAACATTGGTGGAAATTAGAGACATATAATTGGAGGAAAATGTAAATATTTATAGGTATTGATTGAGATCATCCATCACAAACAAGTGTAAAATTGAGGGCCTTAAATTCATTATCCTATGATGATTTAAAATACCATCGGTTCAACAAAACATATGGTATTTGGATAACACATTTTTAGTTTTAGTATCCCTTACCTAATGTTTAAGAATTAATTTCTTCATAGAATAAGAGAAGAAATAAATAAATATATATATATATACATGACAAGTATAGTTCCATCCTTTGACTAATTTCTACCACAAACTCATCATTTACTATAAAAGGTAATAGAACTAAAAAAAATTCCATTTATCCAATTGATATAGGGTAAAAAAATGGTTTTCTAATTCATAAACCATAACTTTTAAAAAATACTACATTATTCAATCCAAGCCATCACGTGGGCCAGTGGTAGTTGATACACCCTTGTCGCCCTTCGGTTGCGGGTTCAAGACGTGCAGCCTTGCCAGACACGATGGGTTGCCGACCAACCTCCAGGTTGTCCTTTTATGGAAATCCAAAAATAATCTCAAACTATAATTATCCATAATACTTCTGTCCAAACTCACAGTCCAAAATTTATATGAATGGTAAACAGAATGTGGATACTTTTTACCTCGTAATAGCATGTTAATACATTCGTCATGTATTCTTTTAAAACACCAAAACATCTTGAATCACCATAAAACCTTATTGATTAAATTCATGCTCCCTTATTTCTTATAGAATAATGGATATACTTCATCTATCAAAAAATATTGTAAACTCCAACAATGATGGAATATACACATCTTTAATCAATTTCAATGCAGTCAAGAATATCCAATATAATTTACCCAAATCAACCATATCTTATTCCAAAGTCAGTACCTCAATATTAGGACCATATTAAAGTTTATCTTTCCTTCGACCATGTAATTTCCAAAAAGATCAAGTCGTTGTAGAGTCACTTTTCTTAGTACCATAAAATCTCAAATCCTCAATGAAATTGTAATGCAATACAATCCTTATTTATTTCCAGTACACCATTGATACAACACTTCAATGAAATAATTACAAAATAAAAACATAAAAACACTAGTCATTCTTCTTCATCTGTGGCTGTATCATAACTTGATTATTATTCAATTGAATCATTTGTGGCATAGTCTGATGACTGGGACATTGGTTTGTGTAGTGTCCAAACTTCTTTCAGATGAAGCATTTTACATTTGAAACCCTTTTCTTACCCTTGCAGTCGCGTACTTGGTGTCATTTTTCTCCACACTTATAACATACTCCCATTCTCTACAATAATTTTCCAAGGTGATTCTTTCCATAGTTATCACATATGGTAAAATCCTTCTTTACCTTCTTTCCTTTATCTTTCCTTCTCTCTTCCATCCTTTCCTTCTCTGGATTCCCTTCAAAGCCACAGGACTCTGAGAATTCTTTACTTATCTTATCAACACATGATACTATTTCTTCATGTGATGATAATATGTGGGAGACTATTTCCCTTCTAAATTCTTTCTTAAGACCATGGAAGGTAATATCTTTCTTACTCTTTGTATCATGCATATTGATGGAGTTCTCATTCCTTCTACTAGGTGCCATTTCGAAACAATGCCATACACTATATTAGTTTATGAATAGGAAATCCTAATATCAAACTTGTAAAACACTTAACTAAAATTAAAAAGTCTATGGATATAACCCATAACCATAAAAATGTCTTCTTTGAGGACGTATATAATCATAAACCCTTAATAATGGTTTGTAAAGAAAATGAGAATTATCCTAAGCATATCCCCCAGGAGTGTCGTAACCAAGAGTGCAACAAGGCCCATTGTAATGCACTAGTTCCTATTTGATTATAACTCAAAGCGGTGTTTTCGGGTTTTACCCCTAGGTACATCTGTGCCAGAGCCACCTATACCTGCTCATATCCATATAGGGATGTATTTTCATTGAAAACACACAAAATCTCTACATTACCAAAATTCTAGGAATTTATTCTATACTAATCCTCAAAGCCTATCTTAGGACTATGTTCTCTAATCAGAGTTTATCTACATCTAGCTTATAAGGTTATTGCTAAACTTCCTCTGATACTAACTGTAACACCTCGACCCCAGTTACCCAGAGTCGGTGCATTATTTTAATACATTGCCATGATTATAAGGAATCAAGTCCAGAAGAACCGATCAGTTTAGAAGTCTTGGAAAATAGATTACATACATTAATGTTACATTACACTTTATAACATATACAAAACAACATAAATAATCTTTTATGAATGCCATTATTCCCTTGGCTTAACCCTACATATCAATCACAATACACTTCCTGGAATCCTAGGAAAAATAAAACATAGAAAGGTGTGAGCTGAGATGCTCAATAAGTATAACAATATAGCTGAAACTTTCATAAATAAGCATAAACATTTAAGTCAATGTATAACTAAATCAAACGCATTTTAAACTTGAACTTAAGCATAATATGGAAAAAATAAAATGAAATAATTCCATTTTCTTATTCACATGGATATTCTACTAGTCGAATAATCACATGAAATATCAATAAATACTTTCATAATGATGGAATGCATAATGCCAGACTATCATAACCATGTAGCCAAGGCCTCGTTCCATGACTACAAATATGATTTTTTCAGGGCCTCGTGCCAAGACACTAGTTTGTCTCCTGAGACATACCAATGCATCGAGGAGCTATAGCAGGCTCCACCCATCACATATTAAGTCTAATGCATTCCTTATATGAAAAGTTTGATACATAACATAAACATTCGTATTAAAACTATCATACAAAATGTCAATACTTTAAGAACAAACTATGAATGGTATAAAAATAGCACATCCATAGTCAAACATAACTCATTCGATAAAATATGAAAGATCTTATTATATCAGATTATCCTCAATTGAGAATAATGAAGGATATTGACATAGATTAAAATAATCATCAAACTATTGAGTGAAATATCCCCCTTTTTCTTGAAAACATTTAAAAGTCACACTATCTTTGAAGAAGCAATTTAAAATAGATTTTTGAATAAAAGTGTCCCATACCACATTGAATCTTTTGAAAAGAATTATAATTTCAAAACATTCATATCCATATAAATAAATCCCTAAAATTATTGTGAAAATATGGAAATTAATTAAAAAGATTTAGAAATATAAATCTTTAAAACATTTAAAATTGTGAACATGATAAAGAGTACCTTTCAGAAATCCTTAAAATAATAATTTTGAAATCATTTTTATGAAAAATGGATATGGATGATAAAAATTTCCCAGTAAATACTCACACATAAACAATCTCGGATAATAATGATATTGAGGAATTAACCATTACCAATTTGGTAACTTACGAAACATACACCCCATGAAAGTGGTAGCATGCAATTAATATGAAAATTCACATAAATTAAAGTTTATTACACAAAGAATACTATTATGGGCAATACATACACCACACAAAAGGTAATAGTGGCAATATGACATGAATCTCACTGGAATAAGGAGTGAGATGAACACCCTTACCTTGTACTTTTCCTTGGCCGAGGGTAGGTTAACCTCCTGTATAATAGTTAAACCATTGTTATTAAATTATACAAGAATCATATACATAAAAATTATATCATATATGATCTTTTAATATTTCCTTGTTAATAATATTTTAGTATTATCGTCGTTTCGAGTGTTAACTTACTCATTTTCTTTTATATGTTTTGTTACATAAGACATGTTTGTTATGGATAGGTAGTATCTTATTCATATCCAGAATTATATAAAGTACTTAATCATTATTTTTAATCATCAAATGAGAATTAGACTTGAATGGATACGATGGGTAATGAATCTCATCGCGTTCGTGGAGATAGTAGTCTGTACGTACGCACGAACGCTACTTCCATTTCATTTTTTATATTAAAAAGAATCAATAACAAATGATACATAGGTATTTTATTATTCCAATATAATATAATATATTATATGTGTTACTTATGTTCATTAACACCTTCCTTTATAAGTTCCATGTATGGTATGAATGAGTCATATCACTTTGAGGGGGCAGTAGTCCGCACTTCCTCAAATGATATTATCCTATATATATACAACATAAAACGAATAATGGTATTCTATAAAATGGAATTACAGAAGATTATATATAAAATAAATATAATTAATATGATATTTAATTATTGTTCCATCATAATGGCCACCATGAGAGGTGGTTGGAGATAATTGAACAATCATCATTTCGTGAGACGTTTGGTTGCAATCCA